>CAUYON010103540.1:0-44755 GCA_963573935.1 Arctocebus calabarensis
AATATATTGTTATAAAGAGAAATTACAAACATGTTTCACTTATAGATGAGGATGCAATATCCTAAGCAACATATTGACAAGTTGAATTACAAAATTAATATTTAAGTAATATACTTTAGTCAGAATTGAATCCAATTTATATGAAACGTTAGACACTATTTTCTTTTCTTTCTTTTTTTTTTTTTTGTTTTCTTTCCCTCTTTTTAATCAATAAAAAAGAGAACACTGTGCAAGATGTTTTAAAAGATTTAATGAAATGATCACAGAAGCAGATGTTTGGGGACAGAGAATAGGACATTTATGAGGCTCCATTGATGAGTGGCCTTCCTTTACTGTCTTGCTAATATATTTTATCATGGAGGGTGCAGGAGACCTCCGAGGGATGCTGGCCCAGTCCTGATCTTCGTGATGCCCTGGTTTCTCTTCCTCACCTGGGTTGTGTTTCTGGGACAGGCCCTGCCTTCCTGAAACTGCATGGCCTTCCTGAGTTTTGGCTTCACCTAGACTGCCCTACAGATGCTTGCACTGGCAGCCAATTCTGTATCCTGCTCACCCTCCCTGAGCTTTACCATCCCTGTCTCCCTCCTCTGCTCTGAGACCTCAGAGAAAGTATCATCAACTCTGCACCTTAGATCCTATCAATGAAAACTGAGAGGACTGGGCTGTCGCATCTCTAGAATCACTCTGGAACCCAAGGGGATCCATGCATGATAAAGACTCTCTATTATTTCCCAGGCCAACGTGGGGAAACTAATTGATGGTAGCATCCCTTACTATCCATCCTGGAAGTGCCTTCACGGCTCTTCACACATGGTGGTCCAGCTTGTCAGCATCAATTGCAGGTGAGATGGTCCCTTTGCTGTGCCTGGACTATGAGATGCCTGGAGGAAAAGGATCAGTTTTCTTATTTCTTTGGAATCTCAACACTGACCACCAACTCTAACACAAACTAGCATGTAATGGGTGCAGACTGAGTGAATTACTTGCAGCATCCCAAGCTCTGATGGCTGCATATTTGAAGCAAGCGGGAAGGTGATGTTATTCACATAGGAAGGAGCACCGAGCGCTGCCTTATTTTTGAGAAAGAAGTTGCTTCTCCATGTGTTTGAGGTGATGTAAGTTGGGCAGAGGAGAAACCATTCTCTAAAGGGAAGAGGCTTCATTAAGAGCAATAACAGTTCCTGCCTGGTTGGCTTATTCTCAGAAAGCAAAGAGCAGTTACTGTAAGGAAGCCGGCTGTCTGGGCCAGAGGCTCTGTCAATGAATAATTTCCTGAAAGGAAGAGAATCTGTGGAGACCTTACACAATATTTGATCTCGGTGCCTGTGCACAGTATGCAGGAGTCTCTTTGATTCAAAGGAAGCGAGATAATTGTTTCCTAAACAGACTCTCGCTGGAGAGAGGGCTCCCCCTCCCCACATTCTGTTGACCCATGCACCCGCAGCCCCGGGTCTGCCCTAGACAATTATCCTGTTTTGCTAGGGAACAAATTGCTCTTTTGGGGTAATTCTGAGCAAGTTTGCCAAGTTCACAGCTGTCCCTGGGGAGCCTCTGGGGGAAAAGCACTCTGCAAATCCCCTCTCCAGCCCTTCCAAAAGAAAGCAGGTCATTTTTTAAAGAACCCCCCAAAATGCAGCTCATTTTGAATGATCCATCCCACCTTCCACGAGGCCTTGGGGGCAATACGTTGGTTCCTAGTGCTTGTCTGATACTAGAGAACCAATTTCCCATGCAAGTAATTATGCATGCAATTAAGTAATTGTAGATGGAAAGAAAAAGAAAAAAGAAGACAATGCCAGAAAAGAAGTTGTGTGCCTTCAACTTTCAAAAGAAAGCCTGCAGGATGTAGGAGGTGAACCCCACTTGGATATTATTCTCACAAATCACTGAATAAAATCAAAAGCTTGGAAAGAGTAAAATGTCAGTCTGGCATAATGTGGTAGCTAAGAATACGCACCCCAAAGCCATGCTGCCTGCCTCCAAAGCGTGGGTCTGTCATTTATTAGCTGTGTGACCTTAAGCAGGTTACTTAAGTTTTCTGTGCCTCCTGTCTACAAACTGTAAAATCAGATTAGTAATATCTATACCATGTGGCTGTCAAGGTTTAAAAGAATGGTACATGTTTGCACATGGGAATGTGTTACGTGTTTGCATGTATGTATATATCTATCTATTTATCTATTGTCTATTTAGTGACCATCTACCTATTTACAGCTCAGAACAAGGCAGACTTTATATACCTATTAGCTTTTATTTTGTTTAACTGATGATGTTTTAAGCGAATGATAAACCATCACTTCATGAGAGAACTAAGATATTTATTGTGGTTGGAGATTCTTTACTTCTGACCTTCTCTTGTTAGCATTAGAAAATCAACTGAACAGGAAAAGGTTAAAAAAAAATGTAAGGTGCGTAGTTTAGGAAATAACAAAAGCTAAGTGGCTCCTGATTCTGGCAGTGAAAGTGTCAAAGCCACGTACCTCAAGACTCTCCAGAGGACCAGTGTTGTTTACAGTATATGTTTAAAATAATATTCTTGCTTAGTTGGGCCTCCCCTAGGGACAATGCAATTTCAACAGTAACAGAGGATTAATTAAAGCCAGTCTCGTTGGTGAGGCTGGTGATTCGGGATGGAGCAGCGGGGTATATCCCCCACTGCCCCCACTCTACACAGGGAAGGGGCCAGGCCTGCTGGAAGTAATTAGTGCGGCCCAAGGGCAGGCTGACACTTTTGCTTCATTTGTGTGATTTTGATTAATACTTTAATTTCACTTCCTTTGAATGCAGGCGAGGTAAGAAATGAGTTAGACAGAGCCTCCCAAAGCCAAAATCAATAAGGAATGAATCTCTTCCCAGTCCACCTTGGGCAGGGCGACCTGTTCTTCATATCTGGTAGGGGCCTCTGGATTTATGCTGGTGCTGTGAGAGAAGGGTGGCTCGAGGTTCCATTAGGAGAGCAGATACAAAGACACACCCTGGGACCAGGGCCAGGGATGGCTGGGAGACTCAGTGGCTGCTGGAGGGCCAGGACGTCGACCGGTTTATCTATAAGAAATGTCCACAAGCTGCCCTCTGTCGTTTTGCCTGCTGGGAGCCTCCAGAGAGCTTCTAGTATTTAAAGGTGTGACATCTTAGGCACCAGCCTCGCCACCTTCCAGCCATCATCTACTAGCTTAAGGAAGGGCCTTCTAAGTAAAATGCGGACTACTTTACTATTCTGTTCCAAATGCTATAAGAATGGACTTCATGGGGCCTATAATCCTGTCTGGAAATTGTTTGCCAAAGTGTGCAGAGTTCAGAGCTCCCTGGCTCCTAAAAAGAGAAGAACCATTGCATCAGGGGGTCCCTGTGACTTTCAGGAAGAAGCACCAGCTCCTCAGCACAACATGCTGCTTTCCACCATCACACCTCTTCTGCCTGGTCATCCCCTCCTCACCTCCCTCCCTGGGCACCTGGGGTGTTGTCATAGGCTGCACTGCCATCTGCTCTAACTCTTTCTGCTGAGCCAGACCTGTCCCTCTGCCTGGAAGGCCCCTGCTCAGACCCAGACTTGGCTTTTCCTTATAATCCTCAGCCCTGCACTGCCCCACACTGTTTTTAGAATAGTATCCTCCAGCATAGGTGGCCAGAGAGCCTCCTGAAGGCATGGGCCTTGTTTCACCCAGATCTCTATTTCTAGGGTCTGGGGAGGTCTTGAACAGAACTGAGTAATGGGTAAATATGTTAAAGGCAGAGTAAATACGTTAATTGAGAGCTGCACTACTCAGTAAGGTGGCTACTAGCCACATGTGGCCGCTTACACTTCAGTGAGACAAGATTAAGTAAAATGTAACCTTCAGTTCCTCAGTGCCAGCAGCCTCTGCTTCCCCAGTTCTCAGTAACCAGGTGTGGCTGGGCAACATTCTGCTGTGTGTGGTGTGGTGAGCGCACGCACTTCGTATAGAGCATTGCATACATTGCATAGAGCATCTCCATCCTGGCAGAAATGTTGGTGGACAGCCCTGCTGTGGGATGTCTCCAAACTTCTCCACTGTGGACACTCTGGAGTTACAGGAATCATAAATTCCAGGGTTGTTTGCTCTCTCTCCCGCTGATCCCTGGCCTTCTTTCTAGAGTCCCTGGGATTGTAAGGTTGCCAACTGGCCATTCCCAAGTGTGTTTTTGCTAGATGTGGATTTGCTGGGGCACTGGCACACTCAGGAGGAGGAAGGCAGCAAAGGGAGATCTCACTCCCACCTTGGAAATCCAAGCTCCTCCCTGTGCTTTGCAGGGGGCTGTTGGCTGGGAGAGGTGGGAGCTCTTCGCATTCCTATGGCGTAGGCCGGTATGAACAGTGGGAAATCTACAGCTCTGGACAAACTTTCTAGCCCTGAAAGCTGAGACTAGTCAAGCTAAGGAATGGAAAATCTCAAGGAAGGGAGGAAACTCCTGGGGAAAAAAAAAGTTGGTGATTTTTTGAAAGGAGACTAAGGTAGGGTTTTGACAAGCCAAGATAATATTTTCCAAACATAAAGGGCAGTGGGGAACTCAGGCCAGGGAGCTGAAAACTTTCCCTTCAGCACCAGTCTACAGCCAACTCGCCCATGACCTTTGGCATGCCAGGGTGGGTCACATATTCTAAGCCACAACTTACCTGTATGTTCACTAGAGGGACAGGCACAGATCTCGCAGAATCCCAAATTCCAAAATGGGGTGACTGTGGATGCCACTCAGCTCCCTCTCAGAAGCTCTTTGGAAACTAGGCAGGCCCATCACTTCAGGGATACAGTCTGCCCCTTTGAGGGCTTCTCACAAGCAGAGAGTCAAGGCGAGACCCACGTTCACTGCTCTAGCCCTTTCTATGCAACATTACAGAATGCAAGTCTTTACAGTCCAAAAGTGGTGAAGGAACTTCTCCAGATGTATAGAGATATCCCAAAATCATTCCAGTGTTTGTGGCTGAACTCTTTTCCGCATATCCACAGTGCTGGGTGATGGGGCCCCCAGGCAAATGGAAAAGGATGAGTAATAGCCCACACCATAGTGGTTTGCATAGGTGTCATGCTGACACATCTCTTTCCAGACATCATCTCATTTTGGTATTCTCATCAACTGCTTCAGGGAGGCAAGGTGGAAATTGTTGGTGTGGCTGCATTACAGACGCAGCAATTAGCACCTTGCCAATGTCACCCAGCAAAGCAGCAAAGTCCAGTCTCAACTCTGGCGCTTCAGCTTGTGCTGGTCTCACTAGGCACTGCTTTGATGTAGCCACCTTGAGGTTAGGGTGAGGGGGATGAGTTCATGAATCAAGAATTCTCTCTGTGAAGCTATGTTTCATTCCAGAGAGGTCCTGGGTTGGACTCTCCATTTACACGTCAACATACATAAATGAACAACATAGAGATGTTGAAAGAAGAAGAAAATACAACAGGTGCCTTTCTTTCTTTCTTTTTTTTTTTTATGGGAAGCAAGGACTTGGTCAACTTCCCTTTGTGTAGGTTCAAATTCTCTTCTTTGTAACGTGATGAGAGGAATCCCTTCTGTGCAGGCTTGTGTGGAAGAACAGACATGATGTGCTGAAGCCCTTAGAAGCTGTAGATGATCACACAATGTCACCTGTTTCAACTGTATTTCCGTTTTCTTATACAAGCTTGCAAGAATTGTTAGGAAGAGGCAGGTAGGTAAACAAAGCTACTTGTTCTGAGTCCTAGAGTAAAGAATGAGGCCAGTGCACCCATTTTTTTAAGAGACGCAAGGCTCTTAAAAGAATATTCTGCAGGCAGGAAGGAGGTACGTGGCTGGCAACATGGAAACCACTGTGTAATACTCAGTCTGACACTGAGGTTCTGGAACCCAAGCTCTGAGGTTTCTCAGGGGCCCCTCTTCTTTTTCTGGGAAAGCTGCCCCCTCTATCCCGTACTCCCTGGTGGCCTTGTCCTCCCATGCCTCCTGTTCCTGCCCATCTCTGACCATCCCTTCAGCCAGGTCCAGAGTGGAAGGTGACTCCTTGCAACATGGAGGAAAGAGAAGCAGTGCTTTTGCATAATTCAGCAAGAACTACGTGAACTTACTCTCCAGCCCAGCTTGCAGCCCTGCTCACCTCTCTGTGTGGGTTTCCAAAGGGTGGTGATTAATCTCAGAGCTGGGACGAGGATGGAGCCGCCAAGTGCCCCAGGATAGGGCAAGGCCCACGGTGAGCCATACCTGGCCTCTCACGCTAAAGGGAAAACAAAAGTAGTTGCCAAGAGAATCTACCTTTAAATGAACAAGTGACCTCCTATTACCTAGCTCTTTTCTCTTCTAGAAAGGGAAGAGGCAGACAAGAAACCCAGGGGAACCTGAGAGGCACAGGTTCTAGCCCCAGCTAGATCAGCACCAGTTAACCACGTATGTTGCCTAAGGCCTGGTCCCCCCCTTCCCCCTGACGCTCAGATAACTCAACTGCCAGTGAGGAATAATCTGATTTTTAAATTTCAACATGAATGATATAATGGTGACTTTTCAAAATCTAAGGCAAACTTAACACATGTTCTTTTAAATTACGTGATGACTTTTGGAGGAACAAATTGACGCAGCCATACATGAACAGTGTCTGTGGTCCTACTGCAAAAACTGGAAAAGTCCACAAATTAGCATTTGTGTATTTCTGTCCTCTCCGTTGTCCTTCCTAGTCATAGTTCCTTCCCGTCAATAATAATAATGACAATGATTAATTTGTGTTGGGTCTACAGTGAGTCAAGTCCTGCCTAAGCACTTTGCTGGCCACCTTACTTCATCCTTAGCAAATATAAGAATTTGTTACGAGGATTGCTGGCCATTAATAAATGAAGTGACTGTGGTTCAGAAGAAGAAAAAACCCTGACCAAGCTCATGTTCTCAGTAAATGTAGAGCCCGGAACTGTGAGAATTGAAAGGCCATAGTTGGCTGCTGTGTCCTCTGGGGTTGTCTGTTTTTGTTTTCAGTTTCCAAGTCTGGGGTCAGCTTGAGATCTGAACAGCCCTTTCTCTGGTCAATTGAGCTCACAGAACAGGACATCCTAAGCTCTCAGCCACACAATGACAGTCCTGCTCTCGTGCTGATCTGACATTCCCATTGGGCTGTGATCCTTGCTCAGCTGTACACCGTGGTGGGCCTGAAGTCATGAGGCCCCCAGAGGGGGCTCCTCCCAGCAGGTGCTGCAGGTGGGAACTCGGGGATGTCTCCCCAGAGGGAAAGAGGGAAGAAAGTGAGTGGGGAGGAGGGAAAAGGAGAGGGGGAAGGAAAGGCATGCCATAGTGTATCAAAATGTGGGCTTGGGTGCTTAAACTTTAAGGGGAGACCAAAAAGCATCCAGAAAGGAACATTTGTTTGGATTCTGGAATATAAGGCCACCAAAAAGCAAAGTGAGAGCTGACACTCAAAACTGGGGTCCTGGCCAGGACAAGTGTGTGGTCAATATACTTACGACAGGCAATCCCTGTGTCTGAGTCTGTCATTGACAGAATGAGCACTGGGCAGATGTCGGGGCACTCAGAGTTTTCCTTAAAGGGCAAAGCAAACGGATTTTCTCCATGCAAATGATAAGGATTATAAAGATTCTGCTCAATGTTATCTTACATTCTTAAAATTTGCAACTTTTCCTCCCATACTGTGAGAGAAGTAGCTATACACTGGAGATGGAGCACAAAATCAGTCCCTTCTCCCAGCTGGACTGTTGTGGTTGAGGCTTCAGGTCGAGGGACAGACGGCCTGGAAGCAGACAGACCTGCTCTCAACCTTTTACTTTTCTGCTTTCTAACGCTGAGACTCTCAAAAATTCACTTAAACTTGCCTGAATTTCCCTATTTATAATACAAATTACTTTGAGGAAATCTTGAATTTTTATGAGGATTCAATTGAATAATATATCTAAAGTGTCTGATTCAGAGTCTTAACACATCAGGATCACTTAATACAAGTCATTTCCTAGCTCTGCCTTCCTCTTACTTTCCTCCCGTGCTTCTGAGAGTCGAGCCTGTGGGGTCTGTTCCAGCACTCGACATAGCCTTGTCCTGTCATAGGCACGTGGTGGAAGCACAACCCCTTGGACAATGGTACCACATGTCAGCCACTTTTCTACTTATAAGAGGTCCAAAGTCACGTTCAGTAACTTCATGGGAGGCAGATGAGTCCCTGCAGACCCAGCATGAGGCTCTGATATGTCCCCATTCTCTATGCACTACTGTCCAGCATTGGGGAAACAGTTACTGAGTGAGACAATCTCACAGAGATTATGGGCTACTGGCAGGGGTGGGGGTGTAAGACATTAAATAAGTAGACACACACATGGACGTTTCAGTGACAATCCAAGATCAGTGTGGCTGCTTCTCTGAATGGGAACAAAGGGAGAGAGAAGGTAAACTGAGGTAGAGAGGGGAAGCCAGGCCTGTCAGGTAGACCCCAGAATGGGCTCTGTCAGAGATTCTCTGGAAAGCCCTGTGCCTGGAGGTCCAGATCATTAAAATTCAACCACAATTTCCTTAGAGGGAAGCGTTTAGTCCCTCCTGAATCCAGCCCCGTAAGGAAGGAAGGCTGGGAAGTCAGGAGAGGGCATCCTGCCCAGGGGCCCCCCAGGGGTCCTGTAGCTCAGCACCCGCACCTGCTATTCTGAGTATAGAATATATTGAGTTGAAAATTTTAGCAGATATTTGTATTTTTCTTTCAAGCTGGATGCTGAGAGCTTGAACTGCCAGGACGTCAGTCAAGAAAAAGTGTTGGGCACCCCAAATAACACAGAGACTTGCTAAAACTTGTCTCTCACCCAGCTCTCCATCTACCAGTTTACCCAGATCGCCCTTATCTCAGGCTGAGTCAGAAATTAAAATACCAAGGCTCCAGCAAAGACTCTGGAATCAACCAGCTTTGGACTCTGGTGAGTCACTTGGGAAAAGTCACTTAACTCCCTGGAGCCTCAGTTTCCTCATCTGTAAAATGGATTTGATAAACTTGACCTCTTAGGCTACTATGAAGATAAATTTGATGAAGTATTTAAAAGTCCACATCTAGTTAAGGTATTGAAAGCATCTTGGAAACTTAGGTATATGAACCAAAACTTTCTATTTCTCAAAGATTAACTTCCAACATGAGGTTTCTGGGAATGAGTCTATGCAATTAAACTCCCTTTCTCATTTGAACTTTTAAGCCTGGGATTTTATCATTCTTTCCCCACTGTGCAGATGGAGAAGCAAGTCAGAGAGAAACAACATGCCTCGGGCACATGAAGAGCCACGTTCGGAGACAACGTGAACGTTTTTGGCTTCCAGATATGTCCCTAGAATCCCATACAAAAAGAGCCTCTTGCTGACATAGAAAACTCATAAACAAAGTTCCGAGTCAGCCAGGATTTATCCTCAAGGTGAGTTCAAGTTCAACACACATAAAAGAGAAAGAGCCTTAGTTATCTTTCTGAAAACCTTCTCATCTTAGGGGATTTCTTTACCTTAGAAGGCAGTAAGATGCCTAGAAAAGAAAATGATGTTAACCAGACTTTCTTTCACGTTCCTGGGCAAGCTCTTTAAACCTGGTGGCCTCAGGCACAGAAATTTACTCTAAGACACCTTGGTTTCCAGTCTCTGAAATGGGAATAATTCATCTTCTTTTAATGATCAAATAGGATAAAGTGCTTAATTAAGACCCCTGCCGTACCCATTTTGAGATAGTACCTTTTTTCTTAGGCCATGCAATTTAAATTCAGAGATGACTTCATTCGCGTAGTAGCTGTGCAGCGGAAATTCTCAGCCTTTAACGTGTACAGGAACCACCTTGGGGTTTTGTTAAAATGTAGATTCAGGTTGCATAGGTCTTGGGTGAGTCCCAAGATTCTGTATTTTGTAGGAAGCTCTCAGGTAATGTGGAGACCACTGGTCCGTAAGTGAGTCACTGTTTGAGGAGCAAAACCCTGGAGGGGACTGCAGGCCAAGGGCACCGGCCCTGCTGGGCTCTTTCTACTGTATGACGTTATCTTCTAAGGGGCCAAAAGAAGAAAAAGAGAAAGGAATTTGAAAAAGTATTCCATTGTAGATGGTCATAGTAAGAAGGAGAACAATGGTCTAGTTTTAAAGATGAAGAGTTAGAACTCTGAGAGGAGAAAGAGGGTGCTCGGTACTCGGAGGACCTGCTGGAGGTCTTGCCATCATACGGGACCCTTGTGTTCACTACACTAATCTGTGAAATCTTCTCCAATACAGTGCTGTAGTGTCAGTGTGCTTCACTGACTACCTTTGGCCATGTAAGTGTGCACCTGCCCTCGTGCGTGTCCCCGAGGAGAAAAGTAGAAGTGCTGGCTTGACATTACTCCATTGTATCTGACCTTTATCATGCTTTTATTTTATGTTGCCCTCTGGTTGCCCAAAACCATCCCCTAATTTCATAATTGCATAGTCCAGCGTCTGGTTTCATACGGGTCTTGCCACGGTACTCACTGGGGAAAGGAAATCAAGCATGGGGTTTTTGGTGCACTCATGTGATTTGGCTTCACACCCCTCTCTTCGGTGATACCTCTATTAGCTGAGCTCAATTTCTCAACAATACAGTCAGGCACACTGCCTGACTTTGGGCAGTGGGAATACTGCTAGGAGCCAGACTGCCCCATGTCAAAATGTTTATAAGGTGGTATCTCCACACGTGGTCATCTTCCTCAAGTTCACTTAAGTAGTGATAAAAACCACTGCGGTCTAGCCCCATTTATCTTTTTGGCCTCATCTCCTTTCCACTCCTCACCATCTTTTCCTGTGGAAGTATTCTTTTCCTTACAATTCCCTAACTGAGTCATTCTGGGTTTAAGCTTCTGAGCCATTGCCCATCTGTTCAACTGCTTAGAAAGTCATTCTCTCATTTTTAAGACTGGCTCCAAGTCCCCACTGACAATGTCACATCTCCCAGCACACCCCACGTCTAACCCACAAGAGCTGATCTGCTGTCCCTTCCACTGCTGCACCTGAACTTCTCTTATCCCTTATCTCCAACTGTGACAAGGGTTTTCTCAAAGCCGTGTCTCTCGTACATGCTCGTGTATTCCTGGGGGTGATGGATGGTACCTGACTCATCCCTGCAGCTCTGACACAAAGCACAGGGCCTCCCATGGAGAGGCTTCTGTGAAGGCAGGTTGAATGAGTGAGTGAATGAAAGGACAAAAGGGTCACCAGGAAGTGCTATATAGCAAGATGGAGTGAGGCATTTTCCACCAGACCATAGCTGACTAGCTTTGGAGAAAGACCCCTTCTGCAAGGATTTGCCAGCATTTAATAGGCCTGGTCACTGAGCCCTTGCCCATGGGTGAGCTTGTACTAGAAAGTCTACCACTGCCACCATCTTTTCCTGTACTGCTTCAAATGAGCCCAGAGACGAATCAGATCAGATTAATCCCCGAGTCTCCCCACAATCCGCATCCAGGTTATTCTTTCTGCAAAGAGCACTGCCTGCAGTGGACAGCCCTCCCCACCACCGTGCTTAGTGTGTGCCCGCCGTGGCTGTGTATTGAGAGCACTGCATTTGTTCATAGCACAGTGGCTGCCTGTGCAGGCTACAGATCCCACGTGCACTTGTGCAAATCTAGCTTGGACTACTTCTCTGATACCTGGCATCAGATATGTCACTGAACCTCTCTGGAAGTCTCAGTTTCCTCATCTGCAAAATAAGGAACAATCATACTACAACAGAGAAATCCAGTGAGGAAGTTCGGGGAGTGTGCCTGGCTCAGGATGTGTGGTTGGCTGGTCTTGATCCTTGCCAGGACTACAGGCCTCAGTTCATTGACATTCAGGATCGTGAGACCAAGTGTCATACAGTGTCAGATTTCTGGCATATGCAAGAGAGAGCTAATAAGTGGGTGTTGTTCGGTGTTGTCAGGGTTGTGGTGGTTCCTTACACAACAATGGAAAAGTCATATAAATAACACAAGAGATGATGAAGGAGCTGTTGCAGACTGGAACTGAAGATGATCTTGGCCTTGGCTGGGAAAGTAGGGATGGGGCCGTTGTCCTTTGATTGTTTCAAGAACTGAAAAGATAGCCACAGAGCCAATGTGAAGGAGGCCACCTCTTAGGGGAGAACCACTGGTTTAGCAGTGTAGTGAACACCTCTCGGGAGATTTTCTAACAATGCCAACTCAAGGATCCAGGACTGATCCTATTAATCAGCTATATTGCCTTTCACGGCCAGCATCTCAGTCGTGGAAAAGGAGCAAAGCTCACATTTATTGTGCTCATACTGTTTGACAGAGGGTGTGTGTGTATGTGTGCATGTCTTTGTGTGTGTGTGTGCATGCACATGTTGGGAGAGGTGGCTGAAGGGGGCCATATGCAGCAACTTTCTGCACTTACAAGAAAGAAATGAACAATAGCAATTTTAATCTCATGTCTACTGGTTTCTCACCCAGCCTTAAATGAGATATTTTACTTTGGACGTTCCCATTTGCAACATGGGACATACAAATGCTAGTTTTTAGGAAGTAGGTCGAACTTCATGGTAATTTAAAAGAAGGGTATAATATGAAGAAAATCTCCATCAGAACAGAGACATAGAGGCAGGCAGAGATGTGAACTTCTGGTTGCTTTGATTCCCAACCTCCTCTGTTTCCCCAGAGGGGCCGATGCTTCAATTTTGTGAAGTGCCCATTCAAGGTCCAGTTACCTGAATACACTGAATTCACAGATTCCAAACCCACCCATGTCTGGCCAGCTGATGTAAAACAGCTAATGTTAAGACATGACTCCATGAAGGCACCTCTGTTTATTGCATCACGTGATTTTGTCACTGATGAAGGTTCAGGAAGAGGCTTTGGGAAGGGTTATAAGGGTAGGCAAAGCCTGGGGGCAGGATGGACCTTCTAGAGCAAAGCTTGGAGTTCAGAGTTATTTTCTGGGACAGGTGGAAAGGATAAATAGAGGTGCTCATGATAACGAGGTCACAGCAGTGAGTAGGACCGTATTGTAGAAACTTCAGGTGACCAAGGAAGGTACTTTGATGACTGATATTGGAGGTGGAAAGCCAGGGAAAGTTCTAGTGCAGGAAAGAGATGAGAGCAGAGCTGTCCATGGAGGAACTATGAATGGGTTTCTTCACATGAGGTTCTGTTGCACCCTGCTGTCCTCTCACTCCTGCTCTGGAATGACGTCCTCGCATCATGCCCAGCCCTGAGCCAGAACAGAAGCTGCAGAAGTGAGAAGGTCCAGGCCCCTCTCCTGAACCACAATTCAGTAGATTCAAAAGCAACTCCCATTCGTGGTTTTAGCCAAAGACTTGATTCTCTTAACCCAACAGTATCCTGAGCACAACTTTGACTTTGAAGTTTTGTGTCTTAATTCACAAAAAGCTCTTGAGCCAGCATCTGGTATATATCATAATAACCTCTAAAACACAGTATTAATATTCTTCGTATCATAATAATTCCCTGCCAGCAAACTTTACATCTTCCTCTGAGGTTATTGTCAGCCACCATGGGTCCCTGAAGACATCTAACCAACACGTCCAATGGCCAATTGCTGTGAGGAAAAGCCTGTTGGAGTTCACAGTGCATGGAAAGTGATGTGAGGTTCTGACAAGTCCTGATGTGCAGACAAGTGTTTTAGCCAGTGTGGTACAGTGTGTTGGTTGTTGGGGTTGTTTTTTGTTGTTGTTCATTTGTTTGTTGTGGTTTTGTGTGTGTGTGTGTGTGTTTGCATAATAACTATCAGTGTCTTATAGAAATGAAGGTTTACAGGTTTACGTGTCTGGTGATTTTAGTTTTCCTTCTGACTCAATGTCCTTTTTCCTGAACTCTTCATGAATTAAGCAATGTCTCTCCTTTGTCCTTTAATGGGAGACAAAGGGAGCAGAGTAGCTCATTTCTTTAGCAATAATGGCAATTGCTGAGCAGTTCAGTACAGTGTAATAGATCCTGTGAACACTGCTGCACAAACTCACGCTGAGCACATGAGGTTGGCCTCAGTAGCTCCACCTTACTGTTGGCGGAATTTTAGCTCAGAGAAGCTGGGTAACTTGCTCAAAGTCACAGAGCAAGAAAGTGATTGAAGTGGGACATAAGCCTTAGTTGTTTCATTTCATAATCCATGCTCTTTCAAATATTTCAAAATATATCTAAAATTAGGAATTCCAGGTCCTTTATAAACTGTGAGTTGGGCTATTTACACAGGAAGATGTGAAAACAAACCCATTCACGTTCTTGACATCAACCATAACATGGTCACAGAGGGGGCTCGGTGTAGGTGGTGATATGAGTCATCCTTGATGAAGGTGAGTGAGAGCAACATTTATCACTCCTGAAGTGAACAAGTTGCCGGGGTTTAGGCATTTGCTGCTAGAGCATTCTTTGTCAGAAAGAGAAGATACTAGAAGCTTCAGCAGATGGATTGTTTGCCTCTCACTGAAAAGAACAGCGTTATATCAGAGTCTGCTGGGGTTTTACAAAGCCCAGATAGACAAGAGTTGCTGCACAACCCATAGGAGAAGAATTAAGCAAACTCGACCGTGTCTTGGAGAGCACAGCCTCCGTGTAGAGATTGCCACTTGGTTGCCGGTTGGCACCTCTCCTTCAGGGCAGGTTTCCACCCGAACCACCAGAGCCTGCCCCTCCCCTCGCCTCTGTGCTGGCCCTGGTGGAGATCTCCAAAGGACACAAAGCCCGCAGTCACCGTGCTCTCAGCCCACGGCCTCCTAAAAATAGCTTCTTGTTCTCTGTATCTCAGGAAGGAGAAAATAACTCAGTTTACGTGAGGCATTCGGGGCTGTGTTGTTCTTTGTGGCTGTGCAGTTGCTGTTGTTGTTTTTCTCCCTTACTGAAAAGAGAAAGTTAACATTTGTTCCTCAAAACAAGTCTCTTCTCCATCTGGAAGCAATGGGGGGCCCTCAGCGGATCACCCCTGAGGACTGGCTGATGTTTATAAGATCTTAATCCTGGGGGGGACGGGCTGGCTTAGGAGGCTGGTAATGGGATAAGAAACCTCTCCTCTCCAGGGCACCAGCTGGAAGCCAGCCCAGGCTCTTAATGACGGGAAGTCTCCTGCTATCCTGTCGGGAGTCTCACTCTGTGAAATGAGATGGCGGGCAGAGTCCAAGGTGGCTCCTGCTCCGCCTCCCCCCAGCCCATTCCCATTTCAGGTTCAATGTCAAGGATTTCCACTTAACTGTCAAGGAGGTCCAGGATCTCAGGGCTGAGACAGCCATTACGGGGTTGGCATGACTGAAAATCTGGAAAAATAGGAATGAATTTCTTTAGCAGTACAAAGGAATACCTATGGTGAATGTCGGGCACTGCACTAGCACAAAGATTACATTGTGTCATCACAGCAGACCTTTGAAACTGATGTAGTGTCGTCACTGGTGTAGACAAGGAAACTGAGGAACAGAGAGGTTGAGCGATGTGCCACAGTTGTACAGATAACATGCCTTTCGAATGCTGGAAGCTGCAAACTTTTACCTGCTTACCAATGACACTGAGTTTCCTCCAATGTCCAATAGTACATCCTGGAATCTTCTTACCCATCCACAGGACACACACACACACATATACACTCCAGCATCAGCAGCCATATTCAAACCATGACACAAAAATTGTAAGTCACAAAGTCATTTTATGTCTGTGAATTACTGCAGAAGTTAGCAATATTTATTTTTCTCTTTTTCAAGGGGACTCCTTCCTAGTTTCTTAAATCCTGCTTTTCTATCCACATAGTCTTTGTTAGAACTACTCCACTACTGCCCCACGAAAGCTACCATAGACAAAAGGATCTAACTATATTCCAAAAAACTTTATAAAAATAAATGATGGGTTGGATTTGGCCCATGGGTTATAAGTTGCCAATGCTTAATCCTCCTCCAGGCTTGCATTTAGGGTAGGTCTCAATGAACAAGTGGAATTTGAAATATGGAATTGGAAGAAGGGCTGGATGTTACACAAAAAAGAACAGAGTGGCTGAAGGCACAGAGCAGGAAAGCACAGAGTGAATCTAGAGATGCAGAGTGTTCCAGGGTAAGGAGAGAAACTACTCGGGGCAAGAGAAGAGAAGGTGCCTCCTGAGAGGAGGGGAGAGGCTGGCTTAGGGAGAGGCTGGCTTAGGGAGAAGCTGAAGCCTGCGAGAGCAGCCCATGCCATGGTCCGTAATCTCCACCAGTTTTACAAATGACTTCAAGTTGTAGTCTGGGAAAAGAGGTGAGCAGTTGGGTGTACAGTGGTTTGAAATTGGTTTAGAATCACATTCTGGACCCACAGGGAAATGTCTGCTTTTGGAACTAGTTGGGCGCAGTTGACCTGGCTGTAGTGAGGGGACATGAAAGTCCAGGGAAGAGAGACACATTGAGCAGAGGGTTAAAAAGTATGCAGAATCAAGAATCAGGATGACTTAGGTGAAAACTAGCTGTGTAGTCTTAGCCCATTGACTTAACGTCTCTGAACTTGAGCTTTGTCCTGTAATGCTGGGTGAGTAATGTGCACCTTTCAAGGATGTGGTGCAGATGCCAGGAGATGGTACATGCAATGCATATCATCCATGTTGGGGAGGAGATTTCTTGATCAAGATCAAGGAGTGCTTCTTTAGAACAGGTGCCGTGGGAGAGCTCTCTTGATTTCAAGGTCAGAACATTTCATCTTCAACTGGGGTGTTTGGGGGTGGTGAGAGTTACCTCAAGGGCCCTTTGGTTTTGCTTGGGAAGTCAGGAGGAGGAGTGGCTTCCTATGTGTACTTCCCTTGCTCCCTGCGTACCAGCCCTTTCTGAAACTCCCTGGGTGCTGCCCTTCCTCTCCGTCTCTGCAAGGACTTTTCCCACTGTGAGAAATAACCTTTTCTTTTCTTGTTCCCTTTGTAATCTTCCAGGGCTCAGGAACAAAGCTGCCTCCTGGGCCTTACTCAGTCTGCTTGTAGCCTTCAGTAAAAAACAAGTTTCTTAATAGCGGGTTTCGTTACCTTTGTAACAATAGCCACTAATTTCTCCAGATTTTGTACATATTTGGTGCAAATCAGAGAATGAACAAAAATAAAGTAGCCACCATCTCTTCATTGCCTGGATGGAACGAATAGCACTGGGCATTGTATGTTGTCACCTACTGTTAACAGCACCGCCCTTGGTAGGGATTGTTTTCCTCATTGACAAGAGAGGAAACTGAGGCTCGAGGTGACAGAGTATCAAAAGACTTGTCCCCCAGTTTGCCTGCCTTTAGAACTATAGGTCTTCGAGCAACCTGCTGCTTTTTACAGGACTTGGGTATAAAACCGTACAAATAAACAGCACTGGTTGGCACTGTTCCTTGTACAGAGCAGTGCCCAGTCAGAGGGACCATTTGAACAGTGTCCTTGGAGTTCATTGTGTCAGCCCTGACACATCAGGCACCCTTAAATGCACATAAAAGGCTAATAGGCCTGGCGGAACTGAACTTCTCCTGCACTTGAGAACACATATTCCCTGACAATGAAGGATCTGGAAATGGAGATGTCTTCCAAATGCACAAATTTGAATGGGATGGGAACACAATAGTGTTATCCTTGAACCAGGGGGCAGGCGGAGCATTTGCTTTGAGTGTGTGCTTTTAATCCTGCGTGTGAGTCATTGAGAAGCAGCTCTTGGTACAAAGGAACAGGGTGCTGCTCACTGCTCATTCTGTCCAGCTGCACAGGGAAGAGCAGAGCAGGGAGGTGCTGGCCAAGGGGGCACAGCTGCTTAGACAGCCAGTCTTTGTGGTGAAATGCTGCAGTGGACAGGATGGCAGCTCCCTAAAAATGTCCTGTACTAATCCCCACAACCTGTGAAGATGTCACTTTACATGGCAAAGGGGACTTTGTGGATGTAATTAAGGATCTTGAAATGGGGAGATGATTCTGGATTATCTAGGGAGTCTTTAAGAATCATGAACCTTTCCTGGCTGAGTTCAGAGGCAGAGGGAATGAACACCATGAATTAAAGAAGAGTCAGAGAAAAGTCATGCCACTGTCTTTGAAGAAAGAGAAAGAGTCACACGACAGGAGGCAAGGGATATGGGTGACTTCTATGGGTGACTTTTCTATGGAAAAGGCAAGGAGATATTTTTCACCTGGAGCCTCCAGAAAGAAATGCAGCTCTGCTGGCATCTTGCTTTTAGCCCAAGGAGACCCATTCCGTATTTCTTCCCTGTAGAGCTGTAAGATACTAACTTTGTGTTGCTTTAAGGCACCAAATCGGTGACAATTTTTTCCATGATGACAGAAAACTGAAGCAAATATCCACTCTGAGGCTTCTCTCACAAACACACTGGCACGCACATGAAAAAGCGGAAGACCCACTTACCAGGGGCCATCTAGTTCTATAGGGAACGCAGGCCAATGCTTTTGACCTGCACAGAAATGTCTCAGAGAGGAGCAATGAAGAGAGACCATCTGGGAACATAGATGTGCGCTCAACCTGCACCGTTGGACCACAGGAACATCTACCTTTTTATAACACAGGGTTCAAATACCTAGAACCACATCCCAAAAGGCCATGTGGGATGAGGGAAGAGGCATGGACTTTTTGTCAGACTAACCTGAGTTCAAATCATGCTTTAGCCACTCTACCTGGGTGGGCTTCCACAACCTTGCTCAGTTTCATGTGGCAATAAGAGCACATGACTTTTGGTTGGTGCAGGGACTACACAAGATAAAGAATCTATCTATTAACCATTGACCCTAGATACTAATGGATGCTCAGTAAGTGATTTTTATTATTTTGTTATTTCCTTTAGATTATGCCTCTATTTATTTTTCCAGATGGGAAGCAAGTCATCCAAATATCTTGTATAAGTCTTAAGTGAAAATTTGCAATGCTGTCAAACCACTACCTTTCCTTTTATGAATTTTTGAAATTTTTAGAAAATAATAGATACGTATAGTTTTAAAATCAGATAATAGTATAAGGATTCCAACACAGAATGAGAGTTCTCTCTTCAACTTATTCCATCCTCCAGACTCTTACCTTACAGAGACTTCTGCCTTTTATAACATTTACTCTCAATTTTCTTTCTTTCTTTTTTTTTTTTTTGTAGAGACAGAGTCTCACTTTATCGTCCTTGGTAGAGTGCCGCGGCTTCACACAGCTCACGGCAACCTCCAACTCCTGGGCTTAGGCAATTCTCGTGCCTCAGCTTCCTGAGTAGCTGAAACTACAGGCGTACTCTCAATTTTTTAAATAGCATTTTTATAATACTTGGACATATTTATTTTTCTTTAAATATTATTTACTTCCTGCTATGAAAGATGCTAATCATCTAGCTCTCTTAGACTATACATACACACACACACACAAATAACCTTTCCTAGGCATCTCTAATTTAATTTTTTGATAAGTCAGAAGTGTTTGGCTAAGTTAAATCTTGAGTCACATAATGTGGAGTTTCATGGTACACTATAATTACATATTCTTGATGGTGAAGTTACTTCCCTCAGAGTGAATAATTATTTGTTATTCTTATTTTATTTGTTTAATTTTCTATACAGTTATTACACATCTAGTTTTTACCTTAATAAAAAAACAGTGAATATAGCCAAAGTGGTAATTTACTAATTTACAGGAGTACAGTTTTTTTTTTTTTTTTGTCTTTCCTTCAGAGATATCCATTCTGGATTCCTCGGACCTGCTCCAGCTGGACTGATTATATCCTTGAATGGCTACTCAAATTTCAGCTGGGAACTCTTTTTCACCCTCATCTTGGAATTCTATTTTCCCTTCTTCTTTGTTGCATCTATCTTTCATTGACATTATGTCTTTTTTTATTATTGGATACTCTGTTACATCAAAAAACATATTCTAGAAGCTTCCTAAGAAGACCATCAATGGAAAATACATATTTTCATCTCTTATATTTTTTAAAAAAATCTTTATCTCATCTTCACTCTTGATTATGGTTTGGATGGTGTATAATGTTAAGTTGTTAAGTTGAAAGTCATTTTCTCTCATAGTAAAAAAAGGCATTACTTGTCTGTTGTTAGTTTCCAGTATTGCTATTGAGAAATGTAGTACTCTACAGTTTTCTTATCATTTGACTATTTATTTTTGTTCTGCATATGTATTGGATACTGTATTTATTCTGAAATTCTATATTAATGTACATTGTGGATAATTTTATATTAACTCTGTGATGATACAGCTTTTAAACGGAAACCTATATGTTTCATTTCTAGGAAATTTTCTTGTATTATGTCTTGAAAATTTTTCTCCTGTTTCCTCTATTCTTATTTTCTTGATTCTTGATAGAACAAATTTTTTTAGTTTCTTAGATGTGTTCTTTTTTCTTTATTATACCTTTTTCCATATACTTAACATTTTATTAATTTTCAAAAGAGATTCCCCTAAACTCATCTTTTAATTCTCTTATTGGATTTTTTTTTCTATCACCCTTATTAAAAACCAACGGTTCTTTTTTAATGTCTATATATTCTTTTATTTGATTCTATTTTTTTTGGATGTGATATTTTTTCTTATTTTCCTAAGGTTATTGCACTTATTTGGAATTTTCTTCTAGTTAGTATAATCTAGTTTTCCCTTGATTTTGTTTTCTATTTGTTTGTTCAGATAACTGCTTTATACTAGGAGCTTTCATTAGACATACAGGGATACTTGGTTGTCAATTTCTATTTAAGAATGAGTGACTAAAAATCTGAAATACTGGATACTTTAGACCAAAAATCTAAATAGAAATGTGTGCTGGGGTGGGGCATGTTCCCTATTGAGTCCTGTAGTTGTTTAAATGGAAAGTCCTCTGATGTCAGTACTGTAGTCTTTCCTCTTGGTCTAGTCTGTTTCTCCTGAGGGGATGTCCAGGTATGATGTCTGGGTTGCCAAGATGCTAAGGGGCAGGCAGCAGAACAGGGATGGAGGTCAGTGTCCAGGATTGCAGAAAGTCGCCAAATCACTCTGATGGCTTTAAGCAGCCTTACCCCACTGGGGCCTAGTTCCTTTAAGTGAGAGATGCTTTGACAGTTACCCTGTCCTCTGCTACATGCCAGAGGCCCTGATATGTGCCAGTGCACTCTCTTGACAGCGTGTCTACATTTTATCTAGTGTGATCCTTTTAACCACCTGTAGGTATTCTCATCAGCCCAATCAGCTTAAATCTCCCTTAAGCAGAATTTAAGCCAAATCTCCTGTTTTCTGATCCACTTCACAATCTAGTTCTCAGAAGTACCAGGTGCCTTCAATTTCTAGGACTTCCCCAGGTTCTTTGGCATAAATCATCTTGCTTCTTGCTGCGTTCCTGTAGCACATTAGACCAAAGCTTTTTAGCAAAGCTACTTCAGTTACCATTTGCCAGCTCACTTTCCATCTTTTTTGTGGCCATCTCTCATCTGATATTGTTGTCTCTGTCTTCAAGGAGCTCAAGGTCTGGTAAGGAAGGAAGATACATGCAAGCAAATGAATTGCAGTATCATATAATGAGTTCACTAATAAAACTGAGAGTGAAGTGGTGGGGTGAATTTCCATGAAAAGAAAAAGCAATTAACATTCTTCATAGGGGTCATAGGTGGCTTCCAAGGGGACATAATTTCTGGATTAGGTTTTGAAGGATGAATAGGAGTTTCTCAGATGAGTAAATGAAGGAAGAACATCTAAGATCAATGGCCAGCTTGAATAAAATAATGCCGTTTGCAATCGTTTGGATGGAACCATTATCCTGAATATCTCAGGAACAGAAAAATAAACACCGCATATTCTCACTTATAAGTGGCAGGTAAATGGTGCATATATGGCCATGAAAGTGATATAATAGACATTAGACATGAAGAAGGGGGTGGGGGTTGGTGCACTGTACACTACTTAATGACAGGTACACTAAAAGCCCTGACTTCACTGCCATATAGGCTTTCCATGTAGCAAAAACCACTCGTATTGCTTGAATATACCAAAATAACAAAAAATAAAAATAAAAACATAACCAAACGGACTGGCGAAGCTACTAGAAGTAGGAAGGAATGATGTGAGGACTAAGGAGAGACGATGAACCATGGTGGAGTTGGTTTGTTATGTCGAGAGGTTCATTTTACATGGAGGTTTCAGGGATCCATTAAAGGTTTCAGAGTATCTAAATGCCCACAACCCAGGAACAGATTAACAAGCTGTGGTATATGTATACCATGGAATATTAGTCAGTCACTAAAAAAAGATGGAGATCTTACATCTTTTGTATTAACTTGGATGTAGGTGGAACATATTCTTCTTAGTAAAGCATCCCGAGAATGGAGAAGCAAGAATCTAATGTACTCAATTCTAGTATAAAGGCAGTAGATGAGCTAATGCAAGGTGGGGGGGAGGGGAATGAGGGAGCAGGGAGAAGGGAGGTGGGAGAGGGATGGAATCATGGTGTATGGTATGCCTCTTAGGGGCAGAACACAATTATGAGAAGGATTTTACTTAACAAATACAATCAGTGCGAACTAATTCTTTGTACCCTCCATGAATCCCAAACAATATATTTAAAAAATGGTTTCAGAGTAGGGGAATAATATAGTTAGACTATGTTTTAGAAGGACCATTTGCTACCTTGGAGCATCATTGGTGGTGGTAGGGAGTTGTGCCAAGCAAGTTAGATCAATATATTTGGAAAAATCATATAGACATCTCTGTGAATGTTTGGCTACTGCAAGCAAATCATCTCTGAGGCTATTTTTCAAGGAGAGGATTGCTGAATTCGTACTGAGACCATAACTTAGTGATTTGTTATTTTGTTTGTCTTTTTCTTTCATTAGCCTCTGTGCCCAGTTCCTTTCTTTTTTTATTGAATTATAGCTGTGTACATTAGTTCAATCATGGGGTACATTGTGCAGGCTTCATATACAATGTGAAATATTTTCATCCACCTGTTTGACATGGGATTTTCACATTTATTGTGTGAAAACATTTGTGTTCTGTTTTTAGTAGGATTCACCTGACCCTTCCAAGATGCACCTCAAGTGTGATCCCACCCTTTACCCTCTCTCCACCCACTCTCCCCCTCCCCTTCCCTCCCTTTCCCCTTCCCCCATCTTCTTGTGCTATAATTGGGTTGTAGCCTTCACCTGAAAGCTGTAAATTTGCTTCATAGTAGGACTGTATACATTGGATACTTTTTCTTTTATTCTTGAGATGAGGGGTTTTGATGAGCTTTATGGTGACTTGGCTGGGGTTTTGTGAACCCTCAGGCAATGTGTGAAATGATACACTCTGTGTTTCTCCGGATTTCTCTCGAAACTTTTCTCTGAGCATCTTGCAGGGTTTGAATGTGTCTGGGTGCAGCCGACCTAGAATCATCAGCAAGTGTAGTTGAAAGTCTTTCTGCTGATAGATTCTAGGGGTGGGATCGTGATGACAAATGTGGGTGTCTTCCCAAGCCTCCCTCTTCTCTGCAAGGTCTCCAGCCTGGCACCTGTCTACCTGTCCCACGGCCGGGTTGTGCTAGTCACAATGAGACAGAACAGATCCAGCCCCCATGAGGCTCTCAGTCCAGAAGTGGGAGAGGTAAATAGAAAGATAAGTAAGCAAAAGTATTAAAGATTTGCCATGTGAAGAGATGGGGTTAGAGACCTCCCTTAAGAAAGGGCAGCTGGCTGGGTGCAGTGGGCACACCTGTGATTCCCAACACTCTGCGAGGCCAAGGCAGGTGGATTCCTTGAGCTTAGAAATTCTACACCAGCCTGGGTCAAAATCGAGACATCGTCTCTACTAAAAATAGATATAAAAAACCTAGCCAGGCGTTGTCGAGGGTGCCTGTAGTCCTGGCTACTCAGTAGGCTGAGACAAGAGAGTCTCTTGAGCCCGAGAGTTTGAAGTTGCTGTGAACTATTACACTCTACCAAGGGGGACTAAGTGAGACTCTGTCCCCCCCCCCCAAATTTTTTTAAAATAAAGGGTTTTCAGGGAAGGAGACATCTTGGGGGGGGGGGTGATGTATGATTGAAAACCTAAAGGATGAAAGGAGTTAGTTCAGGTGGAAGGTGACCAGGTACAGGACCCTGAGAACACTTTTGCATCTGTGTCCAAGAACTACAGAGTATTCCAGAATTCTCCATACCTAGGGATAATTGCATAACAATATTGTATGGGAATGTGTTCACCATGAGTGGGAGAGAAGACGTGTGTGTGTGTGTATGTGTAGAAAGGTGGCTACCATGCAAAGAAAATTTTTGTACCTTTATTTACAAAATATCCATTACAAAATTTCATATTTAGCCACAGTTTCCCATTTTCCCTATGTGTGGTGACTGTTGGGGCACTCTGTGTTAGTGAGGGCTGTGTGCCTGTACCACGGGCCCGGGGAGAAAGATGTGGATTAAAAGGGGGCAGAGACGACTCATGAAAGTTGGGATTTCATTCTAAGATCAAGGGAAAACCATTGAAGGGTTTTAATCATGGAAGCGATAGGATTAAACTTAGCTATAGATTTACACTGAGATAAAGAAATGGATGAATAAACAGATGGGACAGACTGGAGAGATTTGATAAATGTAAATGGCTATTGGTTTGAAGGGGTTCGAACTGGACTAAGAGGATGAGATTTAAGGGTGTTAACTTGATTTTGATGAATTACTAGTGGCTTCTAATTAGGGCAGTAGTCGTATGGATTGAAGTGGACACATGTAAGATTTCCTCTGAAATTGCTGATGGATGGGATGTAGGGATTTAGCATCACGACCTGTGTGCACACCTTGGCTAGGGATGGCTGGTGTGGAGCATGACCAGCTCAGGTCATGGCATGGCAGTCGCAAGACATTTAACCATCACTCGCGTTGAGGTCCCTGGGAATCAACCATTCTGTCTTTGGGCTGTGCCCAGCCAACTCTGAGGGCGTGAGATTGCTGACGGTCCTGGCATTTTTGCTGCAAAAGTAGTGCTCGAGTCCACATCCCCCCTGATAACCTTGTATCTAAATGGTAGTGTCACACAAGGGCGTGTTTAGAAATTAGCATTTGAAAAGAAGCCTCTTTGCTTTCAGTTTGAGCTGACATGGTCCCTTTTCCTCTAGTGGAAATGAAATTTATTAATCATAATAAAACCATCGGATTCTGAAGGTAGAGGTCACCCCGAGGAGAAAAGGAGCCTGCTCATTTGTGAAGAATAGTTCAGTGCCGCTGTATTTTTCTCCTGCCTTGTAAGAGAATACTGCCAAATTATTACCTTGGGTTTTCCATAAAGGTTGAAACCATGCCCAGTGTTATAGCCCGAGGAGGAGGTACCATTTTAGGATGCGTTAGGAAGAGGTGGGGGCTGTGTTTTCATTAAATACCTTCAGATGTCCAACATGTTGTCTCCCCCAAAAAAGGAAATTATATTGCCAGAGTAAAACCGGTTCCCAAATTAAAAAAAAATTATCCTGAATTTGTATCTTCACAGTCATTCTGAAGGAGCACCATGCTTAATACATTCCCAAGGATTTTCAGCTTTCCTTTGCAGTTTATGTCCTGTTTTGCCAAAGGAAAGTGGATCACCCTGTTTATTAACAGGTTTTTGTCTAGACAAATGACATACTGTTTTCTCATGAAGTAAAGATAATGCCGACGTATACCCCATTTCCTTTCACCCCTCTTAGGATCTATTTCCAGTTATGTGAGCAGATGCCCAGCTCTTCTGCGTGACCTCTGCAAATTTGTTGTTTTGAACGAACCTTTATCAATCTTATCTTAACACACCCTCTGCCTTGGCACTATGTCTGTTTTTCTTTTTTCCTGGTAGAGGGATAATCTTTTCTTAAGGGCCATTTGTGATGAGCAGAAGGACCAGAGGGTATCCAAAAAAAAAAAAAAAAAAAAAATGAAAGGCAAGTAAGGGATGACTATTTGTTAGTTTCACAGGGAAATTTGCCTCACAAGAGAAACATCCATTCTTGTTCCTGGACGAGGTTCAAGAGAGCACCAGGCTGAGGCTAAAAGCCTCACCTAGCATATTTGAGCTCAGCACCCCTTTGAAACAGGCTTGGGAATTAGCACATGCCCATTGAGAGCTTGGTATAATCATTTTTTTCCATCTGGGGTATAGTTTGGAGTCTGAGTTAGAAGGTCCTCCTCCCATCTTCCCTCACCTTCCCTGACTCGACCGTACAAGCACCCCAGACGGACCCCTCCAATATGTGTTCATCGACTCACTACAAAAAAAGAAGATGGGAAAGAAAACGGGGAGAGAGAAGGGAAGCGGGGGCGGGGGGGCTAGCATTCATGCAAATGAGACCCTAAGGGATAGGAGGTGAGCTTAAGGTTGACAGTGCAAACCATTTCTTCCTGGCTGTGTCTTCATTCTTTAAAAAAAAAGGCAGAGTCAAGAGCTGTTAAAAACCCACGCAAACCCCACAGAGCAGCTGGTGCATTTGCTGCCCGGCTGCTGTGAGTGCAGGTTGCTAATGGAGAATGGCTGCTCCGTTCTCCAGAAAATTGCCCTCTGCCAAAGGAAGCCACTTCAACTCAGCGGTGGTGCGTCCCTCACCCTCAGTTAAGCTAATGCTTCACTTACACGGGCATTAAAAAGCCAAGCCACTTGCCTCCAGGCAGGACCGACTCTGGCATGAAGCGCAGGCAGGTTGCGGGTGCTGTGCAGCTCAGAACAGTCCTGGCCCATCTTCTTTCCCTGGTTCTGACCTGCTTGCTTCTGTCCTCCTGAGAGCCCCTCTTCAGTAAATCACTCGCACAGGAATCTCCATTTCCAGCTCAGCTTCCAGGAAACCTAACCTAAGATTGCCTCTCGGATTTGATCCGTATCAACACAGTCCTGTTCAAATCATCTCCAAGAAAACATCTGGCGGGTCACAGAAGTACCGGGCACAGGACGGTGTCATAACGCGCATGCAGGCTTCTCCAAGAGATTGAAGGGTCAATCTTCAATTGGCTGCGTGAACTTGAGCAAGTGACTTACCCTCTGAACCTTGATTTGTGGCAGTGTTCCCTTGCAGACATTCAGTAGACACCCAAGGCATCTGGTTTCCATCTCGTGTTCATTTTCATCCTTTAAAGCCTATGTTGGAAGCCGTGGCAGTGGAGAGAGGAGGAGAACAGAGGCAGAAAAACCCAACATGAGTAAATGCCAAGAAGACATATTTATTGCAAATGCCTCCTTCCCCAGAACCTGTTCATAGATGGATGAGATAGAAGTTCTCGGATAATAGGGCTCAAAATCAAATCAGGCTTCAGCTCTTGAGTGGGTCTGAGGGGTAGAGGAGGGGTATCTCACAGACCCTTCAAGGGGATTACCATTTAAATACACCTATGCTTTCTTGGCTCAGAGCCTGTGGCTCAGCAGGCTAAGGCACCAGCCATGTACACCTGAACTGGCGGGTTCGAATCCAGCCTGGGCCCGCCAAACAACAATGACGGCTGCAGCCCCAAAATGGCCGGGCGTTGTGGAGGGCGCTTGCAGTCCCAGCTACTTGGGAGGCGGAGGCAGGAGACTCGCTTGAGCCCAGGAATTGGAGGTTGCTGTGAGCTGTGATGCCACAGCACTCTATTCAGGGTGACAGCTTGAGGCTCTATCTCAAGAAAAAAAAAAAAAAAGAATAAATACACCTATGCTTTCCCATTCTAAGACAATGGATACCGCCTACACAGACAGGCCACTTCACCCTTTCTGATTCATCCTATCTCACTTGATTGATGACAGCTAGATCACAAGAAAAAGGGAATTTCACTTGAGTATTAATATATCCTCGGGGGATGGGGGCACTGGGCTTAAGACCACTATTTCAAGTCATTTCTTTTTGCCTAGCACAGTCTCAAGGTGTAGAAACAGCACTATGGTAGAAAGGGAGTGTGTGTGTGCGCGTGTGTGTAACATACGACTTTAAGCAGACATGTTAAATGGATTTAAAAAATGCACAGATTTTTTTATGTGCATCAGTGCACAGATGAACTATTCTCACGTTTCTTATTTCAAGACAAATAGGGCCCCCTCCATACTGTCCTGGCATTTTGAATGTTCTGGTTTTTATCATCCCTTTATACCTGCGTATTATGGATCAGTCTTCACCTCTGCTTTCCTTTCAGTTACGGACGAGTTTATGCTGCCGACCCCTACCACCACCCACTTGCTCCAGCCCCCACCTACGGCGTTGGTGCCATGGTGAGTACTGGCTTCTTCCTGTCCTTTCTTCCTCCTGATGCCCTTCCCTTTCCCCAGCTGGGACCTCAGCGTGGGTTGATGGTTGACATCCTCTCACTTTCCCTTAATTGAATTTGTCTCTTGTGCTAACAGCAGCTAAAATGCCACATTAATCCTCCCAGTAAACTTGATAAATGTCTTAATTTCTTGGCAATGTAGTGCATGTAAGTTATTATATTTCTAATTTTGCAAGTCTCACCTAGCGGAGCACTTACCTTAATGGAATAATTAGTCATTTTGATAATTAAATCCATCACTAACAGAATGCAGTGTCAATACAGAACTTTTGTTTTTCTTTTTTTTTTCCCTCCCTTGCTGCTCATTCACATAGCCCCAAGGTTCCAGCCCCAGCACAGACTTCAGAGGAGCTAAGCTGCACTCTTCCAGGCCTCTGCTGTCAGGCAGCTGAGAATCTGACTGCCTCTCCTCCCCTATTACAATTCATGTTTAAAGTCATAGTCGCCCAGGAAAGAAAATAGAGAAAGGGGCACACTTTGTGTGTGTACCTAGTACCTAAGAAATTAGAAGGAATCAGCTGGGTTTGGGGGTTGTCTTTTGGTTTTTTGGTTTTTTTTGGGGGGGGGAGTCTGGGTTTTTGTTTGGGGAAGGGGAGGGGGGAGGGATAAACTGGGAGGTAAGGGCGGGGTGAATTTGCCTGTACTTGTTCAAACTTCTATGCACTAAATCTCTTGAGTACAGTAAGCCGTGCCCATCATGTGAAAGCGTGTGCAATCATTACAGAGCTTTGGCATGCAGTTTTCTGCTTGGATCAAGAATATCAGTCCTTATCCTAAAAATAAATCCCCATAGGCATTCATTTGAATCGCCAATACTTTCAGAAAAACAAAAAAAAAAAAAAAAAAAAGGAAAGAGTAAGTGCTGTCTCAGAAAAAATTTAACACCACGGCCAGACAATTCACTGGAGCTTGGTCATAGAAATTCAGCGATGATTCGGAAACACACCGTTTTGCACAATACTTAGTTCCATCAAGCAGTTCATCCATACAACTCCCCTCTCCAGATCAGATCCCAGACAGACCGCTGAGCCAAGTCAAGTAAGAGGTAGATGTGAATTTGCATCCGGAGTTTGCATTCGGCAACTCTGCTTCAACACCTTGTCCAGTTGAGGAATGTGTTGGCAAGGAGAGTTGAAATCCTACCAGCCAACACATCGCCCGAACTCAACCTGAGTGTAGAGTGAGCTTTCCCCCCACCCCGGGGGAACATAGGATTAATTAATCAATCCAAGAAACAAACCAACAAAAGTGAGACAGTGCGAATCCTTCCATCGTCCAGTTTGGGTCAGAGTCCTCTTAGCTATGGGATTGAGCTTGACAGGGAGTTTGCCGCTGAACAGGAGTTACCGGGGAAGTTCAGGACGGCCCTGTCTTCAGTTCGCAGAGAATGGCCCGGGATGGGTAGGGGGTGCCTCCCTGTCGGTTGGTTCTGAGTGTCTATTTACACATTAGTCTTTTTGATGATCCACATGTTCTAAAAGGAAAATGTAAAAAACACACCCCTCACATTGCTTTGTTTCAGAATGCTTTTGCACCTTTGACTGATGCCAAGACTAGGAGCCATGCTGATGATGTGGGTCTCGTTCTTTCTTCATTGCAGGCTAGTATATACCGAGGGGGATACAACCGTTTTGCTCCATACTAAATGACAAAACCATAAAAACCTTCCAAGGTGGGGAGAAAGGAAGCTTTCCGAGGCCTGAGTATTGCAATACATGCAGTAGTGCATCATTTTAGCAACTCTAAAAAAATACAAAATAAATAAAAAGAGGGGGAAAAAATTACATTTTTTATCTTATACCTCAGATATTTTGTTCTGTGTATTTTACTATTGTGGGTCCTTTCATTTCTGAAGGTTCCGTAGTTTGGTTGCTGGCTGTAGGAGTTATTTTGTGGTTGATCTAGAGAGACGCTAGATATAAATATGGTTTAGGGCCATATCCAGAGTGCTATATTATGTAAATGAATTATATAGGCTGAATATTAAGCTACTGGGGTTATCAGCTGTTTGGGAAGAGTGTAAGTGACTACAGTAGTCATCTTTTTCTGCATCTTACATTATTTTATTTTGTGAAAGGGGAGGCTGGGAGGGGCTTAGGGGGTTGGAATTGGGGTTTGGCTGAAAGAAAAAGAACATGTAGTAACTGATGAATCTGAACGACCCACTGCACCAACAATCATGTATCAATGGTTCTAAGTTACTCATTGCCAGTTCAAGCCAAAGGTTATGCTGTTCAAGGGGGTGCTTCTCATAGCACATATGCAACTGAGCAGGAAGTAGGCTGTGCAAACCCACCCTTTAAACCATTCCACCCGGCAGTATTCAGCTTCTTAACCCGCTGCTTTTTATTTAGGCAAAAAAAAAAAAAAAAGGAAAAAAAAGAAAAAAAAAAAACAACAAAAAAAATAACCTGCTAGTTAGGCCATCAACAAGCATTCTTTTTATATTTCTTCCAGTATAATAAATTATTGATATCATTGCTGACTTTTATATTATGGGAGGGAAAAAAAATAACATTAATAAAAAGGTGATAAAAAGCACTGTTTCTATTTTTTTCTTTTTTTCCAAAAAAAAGAAAGTAATAAAAACTTAAATTCTTTGTACCAGTTAAAAAAAAAATGTATAAAATTTACATCTGTGCAGTGGAGTTGTTAAGTTCTAGAAACAGTCTATGAAGCTTTAGTTTTAGCCTAGTAGAACAACTGTTAGAGACAGACGTATAATTTTTATGGAATTACATGATAATCATAACCGGATTTATAGAAGCATTTTACAAGTACTGCAACCATTGAGTAGAGATAATCATGGTATTTTCATCAGCTTGGTACTTTTTGAAACATGACCGCGCTGTGTGAGCAATCTGCAATTTTTCAGTCTGTGAGAGCCTCCCCTCCCACCCCTCCCCACACCCAAGCACTATCTCAAACCACTGTCTATAGCTTCATCTCCGAGGCCCAGGATATTTGTCAGAAGGAAGCAAAAAAAAAAAAAACAAAACAAAAAACCATAGATCCACCCTCCTCATCCCCAAAGAACAAAGCCCCGTGCACTGTCCCCCAGGCCCCACCATTGCAACACAACCGAAAAATTGCAGTTTGTCTGTACTACTTCTGTTTGAACTTTTTCCATGTTGTCCTGTTTAGAAGTTAAACTAAGTTGGGGTATCTGTCACAGGTCTTCCTGTTTTTGTATTTAAATTAAAAGAAAAAAAAACCAGCAGCAAGCTGTCCCCAAGTAGGTTTGCTGCCGTAGTTAAACCCTCCTGTGTACAGTGCGGGCCCTGTGGCTTGACACTTTAGTAAGTTATCAACTCACCGCTGTGAACCCGCCAATCCGCTGTAACAACTCTGCTTTAAAACAAAACCAAACAAAACTGAAAAAAAAAAAAAAAAGTGTTTGTGATCCAGCTTTCTCTTGTCTACCCACATGCATGCCGTAAGATCAGTTGGATATTAAACCATCGATAAAGTTTCACGGGATTTGAAAACAAAGTTTCTGTAGCTTCGCTATCTAAGACAGATTATAGTTCTCTTGAAAAGAGAAAAAGTCGTGGGGAAAAAAACCTGCTTAGAGGCCAGAAGCGTATAAAAGGTTCTTTTCACCAAACTTATTTGGGTGGGAAAGGGGAGGGGCGAGGGGGTGTTTTATAGCATCAGTAAAGAGATTCTCATTCCCCCACCTGGAAAATGATATGACAGTGGGTGCCTGGTTGATGTTCTTAAAATTAAAAAAAAAATACGTTATTAAAATGCCATGGCATCCCACTCCAGAGGGGAAAAAAGAAGGGTAGGAACAGGTGGCTAGGGAGAATATATAGATTTCTCTCAATTGCCTCAGATTTCAAAATCCAGAATTTACATTGTGTTTGGAATCACAAACATAGAATTCTTACTGTGTTGGTTAAAGTAAAATTCATTTGCGGTTTTGATTTTCACCAATGAGCTGTACTTTCCCCCATGACTGTATGTAGTTTTAATAAAATCATTTAGAGCAAGTGGGTGCCATCCGATGTTACAGAATCTTTTGTCTAGGCACCCCTCCAAGATGCCAATAAGTCATTTTAAAATGTATGTCAGAGATGTAAACAAACATTTTGGATTTTTTTAAACAGTATTTATTTGGAATGTTTTCATTTATCTAAATAACTATTGCTATTATGAATTATGGAAAAAAAGATTAATATTATGTGTGGCATATAGTGACTTCTTAACTCACACATCATGCAATCTGCAAACCCAGAAAATGTGTATATCTGTCTTTAGAAATTAGTGTTTATATCACTTACAGTGGTTTGTGAATAAAGAAAACTGGTTTGTAATATCAAAAAAATAAAAGCTTAGTCTGAAAAGGTACATGCGAGTTTGTGTTCTGAGTTCTTTTGCCCTCGGGAGTTTCTTCAGAGGGGCATTCATTTGAAAGGGGCGTTTGTGGGGACATGGGCAGGCGCTGCCTTGGCCACCCACTGGCCCTTAATGTTTTCCGGTTCAGAGGGCTCATCTTTCTGAAGAAGCCAATGAAACTAACCGTGGATGTTTAAGAAACTGAACTAGGTTTAGCTATTCCCCCAGCATGGAAATCTCCATCTTTGGTTTAAAACAAAGCAACAACAACAAATTGTGCATTTCAAATGAATATAGCTTCAAAGCATTAACACAACTTTTGGGGAGACCTTGGATGAGGAAGATGAAAAAGAAAAAAGTGCTAGACTTGCTCCCCATCACTGAGTGCTTATTATGAAGCGAGAACGCTGAATTGTCCTCTTATTTACTCCTTTAAGAATCTTGTCAAGGTTGAACTATCTAGCCCATTTAATTACTCAAGAATATCTTAAGTCTATCTCACTCACTTATCTCAGTACTCTTAGCAAGTTGGTAAAACATATCAAGGTTGAACACAATGTGAGCTCTGGAAGTTGATATTCTGAAGCCACGCCCTGGTTCTGTCACTTGCTACCTGCAGCTCAGGGCAAGTCCAACCAAAGCACTGAGCCTCCGTCTCACCTGCACATCACAGTGGTAACTGCACCTGCCTTGTAATGTTGTCATGCAGAACAAGCAAAACACTTAAGCCCTTGCTGCAGTACTTTATAAATTGTATTCCGTTACAAAATGAATGGACTGAAGTACAAATAGGTTCATTTATTTAAGGCCACACAGCAAGCAGATGGTAAGAAAAGGATTCCAGAGCATGCGTCTTCACTGATAGGGAATGTGGCACCTGCCCAGTGAGAACGTTACACATGAGACGCTTTCCCCAGAGCACCACTATGTCCCATCCTCTCTGCACTGTACATTGTCTTAATAGCAAAAATCATGCTTTTTCAAATATATGTAATCATCCCTTACCTGTGAACTCACTATATAGAGGACTAGGTGGGTTGTAACAAACAACTGTGTCAATTGATCCTTAAAAATAGTATCACCCTTATTTTATCAATGAAGACAATAAAGACCCAATAGGTTGTATGATTTGCCCAAAGTAATGTCTAGCAAGTGTGGACAGCAGGTGCCACACAAAGAGCCAAGTGATCCTGAAGTCTGTGCCCTTGTCCAAAAACGTTGCTCCATTATTAAATAACAAAGATGGCGGTGGTAGTACTGCGGGTGGTAGTGTTAAACCTGGGCCTCTTATGGTGTCTTTCCAAAACAAAATGGGTACATTAATTAAAAGAGAGAAATCACTAATTAAAAGAAAGAAATCACTAGCTTTATCCCCACAAGTGGGGAGAAGGGGTTTCCTAAAATATTGGTTCATAACCGAACTTCTTCCCCAGCTATAGCTGATGAAAACAAGAGTTTACATTAGAATCTCCAAAAGCAGATTCATCTCAAATAGAAATAACTAGATACATTTCCTAGGATGTACAGAAAATTAAAACGATGGCAAAAGTGAACAGATTTCTTATTTTTCTTTTTTTTGCACTTTTGGCTGGGGCTGGGTTTGAATCTGCCACCTCCGGCATATGGGGCCAGCGCCTACTCCTTTGAGCCACAGGTGCCACCCTGAACAGATTTCTTAAAAGACTGAACCAGTGGCTGCGACTGTTTGTCATCCTACCTCCATCCTCCACCCGGAGTGTGGGCCGAGGTGAGAGAGAACCCCCCCAAGGGGGACCATCTGGGGTGCATGTGCTTCCTGCGTAAATAGAGGCTGTTATTTATTTTTCTGTGGACAATTCCCAGGATGGAGTCGTAACCTTAATTCACCTATAATGTATTTCTTAAAACAATATTTCAATTAAATTGCCCATGTTTTTAAAAAACATTGCCCATGTTTTTAAAAAATTGCCAATGTTTTAAAAAACATTGCCCATGTTTTTAAAAAAAAAAAATATTACAGATATAATGCAAAAGCTGAGACCGCTATCTCTGTCCCAATTTCCTGCTTAACACTTTGACAGCCTTTGTTATTTATGATGTCATCTGGAGGCTGTTTCTACTTCTTGGAGAGTAGTCATTTTTGAAGTACCATATTTTGCCCTGTATAATATGCAACCCCACTTTTTTTTTCCTAAAAGTTTAAGCCACAGAACATCTTTTAAATTTTTTGTTTGTTTGTTTGTTTGTTTGTTTGTTTACAGTTTTTGGCCAGGGTTGGGTTTGAACCCACCACCTCTGGCATATGGGGCCAGCGCCCTACTCCTTTGCACCACAGGTGCCACCCCTTTTTTAATTGTTTAATTTAAATTTTTCTGGGTTTATGTTTAACGATTCATTTTTGGTATTGGAAAGGAATTTTATCATTTATTTTTTAGGAGAATTACACTTTCAATGCATAAACGCGAATACAAGAATTAAGAACACTTATATAGCTATAGAATGAGTACTAGCCACGTATAATTAATACTGCACACCAATGCACATGCTTTTTCCTCCCCCTCAAAAGTGTGGGCAAAAGCACATATTATACGCAGCGAAATACAGTGAATGTAGTTTCAGGGAGCATTTTCTCCCAACTGCATGCACACGTATGTGCACAAAAGCACAAGCACTTCACTAATGAAACGCTCAAACGCTCCCCTAGGACTTCTCTCAGAACTCAGTGAGCGTGCTACAAAAGTAGATTCCTGGATTCCTCTTGCTTTTAGATCCCTGAGGTTAAGACCCACCATCATGTGAGAGAGACGATCTTCCCGTGAACTTTGTGACTGTGTTCATGCCTCATTATTCCTGCAGATCTGACACTTGTCATGCTGATGGAGCTGACAAATGCGTCTGCACCCACGTGCATGTGGGCAGCGTCCACCACACACACACACAGGCGTGCCCTATATGGAGAAGCATACTCTCAACCTTTCTCATGACAACCTGCTAATTATCTTTTCACTAATAAGGTCAATGACTAGGACTGAGGATAAATACTCTCATAAGGGAAGACAGAAAACAGTCATTTTTTGTTGGAAAACTTAACCAAAGCTAATTGGGGGGATTCTCGTGGTTTTTATTCATAAGAGATAAAGCACATCTTGCATGTTTGAATGATTTGAACAGAAATTCACAAGGTGCAGAATTGTCTGAAGGGTCTGAGATTCTCATCGTGCCATTGTTCAGGATTCCACCTGATGCCCAGTATTAGACCAAGGATGGGCCTTTTTCACAGGGTAGAGCAGAGTCCTTTAGCTCATGAGTAAAATCAAGGCTTCCCGCTCATCACTGTCATTTGCAGTTTCAGGGGTGGTGGATGTGGGGTTGCAAGAACAGTTCGCCGCTCGGCCCTTTTGAAACCTCTCCTGTGAGAACCCAGTCCTAACTCATGTTCTGTGCACCGGTCACCCTCGTGGAAAAACAAAGGGGCATCAAAGCTGTGGCCTGATAGTGATGGCCGATCAGATCACAGACCGGGAAAGGAAATTTGCCTGGGAAAGGAAATTTACCAACTACCTCAAAAGAGAAATATTTTCTGGATAGGAAGGTGGTAGTGTGGCAAAAACATTGAGCATTCTTTTAAAACTATAATAGTGTCATTTCCTAAAGGGAACAAGTATAGCTCACACAGAGAATAAAACAAATAATAATGATACTAATAACTAACATAGTCAAAATGCATTGCCAGGCACAGTAAACACACATAACTTAATCTATATATTTAGATGCACACAAATGTCTATAATCTGTATAGGAGGCATTTAAAACATCTCCTAACCTCTCTGTATGTCAGTCATCCCATCTATAAAATGGGGGTAATAACAGTCCCTAATCACAGGGTTCTATGATAATAGGATGCATTAAAATACACAATACACGTAGCCTAGCATACAGCATGTTTGCTTTTTTTTTCTTTTTCTTTCTTTTTTTTTTGCAATTTTTGTCCAGGGCTGGGTTGAACCCACCACCTCCGGCATGTGGGGCCAGTGCCCTACTCCTTTGAGCCACAGGCGCCACCCAGCATTTTTTCTTTTTAATAATAAATTTTATCTACATAATGTACACATATCCATGTACATTTTTAGGATTCAAATTATATATATATATATATATATTCCTTATCTACATGGTATATATTATATGCTATGTATGTGTTTATACAGAGAGCTATATATAATTGTATACATCTAAGGTAAGTCTCTACACACACAGTTGCCAAATGCTTTCTAATATGTTTTCCTTTTGTGACTAAACATAACTACAGTATATACATTATTGGACCACAAATCAGCAAAGGGGACTTATTGCCATTACTATTGTTAGTATGTGCTTAGTGCTCACAGCTTGAGAAGGTAGGAACTACTAGTGCCCAGTGTACCAGAAGGAATCAGATGCTCGAGCAAGGATGGTGCCATCCCCAAGGGCAGGAAATGGCAGAGTTGAGTTGTGGGCACTCAGCTAACCCCAAAGTTGTTGCCATGGTGCCAGACATCACTTAGCACGTATCCGGGTACTCAAGCCTCACAGCAGCCCAGGTAAGCAATTTGCCCCATGTCACAAAGAGTATAAGCATTTGAGCTAGAAACACACCCTGAGGTTTTTTCGTTATTGCACACTGTATTTAGAGGTCCAGATTTAAGAACTGCTTTGTGAGCGGTTATCTGGATGCCAAGTGTCATGAGAACTCTAGGGCTCACCTTTGAGAGTGTAGCCCCCACGTCCTGTGATCATTCCTCATGAAACCAATTATGTGCCTGTGATTTTTGACATCCCATCTCCCTGACACAGATAGACAGATGGTGTATTGCCTGAATGAAGCAAAAAGTCACCAAGAGCAAGAGAATTCCCCAGGCTCAACCAACCAACCAACCAATCAATCAATCAATCAAATAAATAAAACTCAGAAAAAAATACTGGCTGCAGATGGAAAAGAGAACAGCAGAGACCCAAGAAGCAGGGTCATGGTGGTGCTGTGGGCAGGTGATGGCTGCAGGAGGCGCAAACTGCAAATTGGCAGCTCATCAGCATGAAGACGCCAGCCAGCCTTAAAAAGAAAGCTGAATCCCCACCATCCTTCCCTACCCGCCCCCACCCTCCACCCTGCAAAAAAAAAAAAAAAAAAAAATCAGCCTTAAAGCAGACTACAATAAAACTGCAGGCCAGAAAACAAAGCCCTCACATTCGCATCTGGAAAGTCAAACTTTGTGCAGCCACACCAGGAAGTTGTCTAGAACTGAAAACCAGGTCACAGGCATAGCACACATTTCCACTTTTATCTCCCCCAAACACTCCTAGGCTGGTGAGCAGCACTGAAAGTCATTACTGTAAGTCGGGTTTCAGCACCAGCAGAACCGCTGCTCAGCTGGATGGGGCTGTCAGCGTAACTGGCTTGCTGCTGCTTTCTCTTTTTCTATTTTCCTAAATTGCATGACTAGATGATGTATTGTTCTTTCTGCTATTTCCCTTTTCTCCCCCATAGATCTGTTTCTTCGCCTCTCACCCCAGAGACTCTGTGTGTGAGAGAGTGATACCCATGCTTTGTGAGACACAGTAAGAAAGGGTAGGTGGGGGACACCCATAGAATTTTCAGTGTTACTTGCAATATTCAAATTCAATATTGAAATTCAAAAATTGATTATACCCTAGAAGAAAAACAAAATTCCCCCCTCCTTTTTTTTTTTTTTTTTTTTTTTTTGAGACAAGATCTCTCCCTGTACCCTGGCGTAGAATACAATGGCACAATCATAGCTCATTGCAACTCAAATGCCTGGGCTTGAGCTACGCTTCTGCCTCAGCCTCCCAGAGTACTAGGATTACACCTGGCCCATAAAATCCTTTTTCTGGAATCATTTTTTCCCATCACTTAAAAACAAAACAAAATGACTCATCTGGGCTGATGATAGAAAGACAGTAGGTGCTTGTTACTTTCATTAAGCCGTCAAAGATTCAGACATACACCAGCAGGAATGGGAAAATGGACAGAAAAATAGCAGTGAGAGATCTTTTTCCTCTTTTTTCGAGAAAACAAGAATTCTAGATGAACCTGAGTTTGGAGTCTGCCTCGGCTCTGTTCTGTCTTCCTTATAGAGCTTAGGCAATTTATACTCTGTGGAGCTCAGTGTTCAAATTGGTGAGATGCCTCATTAGGTTTTGGTGAACATTCATTAAGAATATTTAATACCAAGGGTTTGGGTTCTAGAAAAGTCATTCACCTTCCAAGTGGAAGGAAAAAAAAAAATCAACCTCATAGTTAAAAAATGAGATACTGGATTTTATAACCACAGGAGGGATTTCCACGTGAGGTTGAATTTGGAAGACCAGGGAGGCTACTCACCTATTTACAAGACTGTTCTTGGAAATGTTAATGGTGCTGTGAAGTCTGTGTGCCAGTGTGGCAGTCACATAAGAAATCCAGGAGTCTATGCCTTAGGTTTTCATGTCTGCAATGTGTATCCACAAATGCTCGGAAGCACTAAGCATCCAGCTACTCTGTGCCATGCATAAAATCCCTGCTTTGCAACTTGGTTCTCAGCCAAGACATCAAACCACATTAAGCCCCCACACCCTCTTTAGGAAAATAAGGGGAACTAAAATTATCTTGAAAGCTGATTGTCAGAAGGAGGTGAGATACATACTCAAAGTGCTCTAAACATGGAAGACGCCCAGTAAATATTCACCCATTTTCTTTCCTTCTTTCTTTAGCCTCAAGATACAGTTCATTCAGAAATTTCTGTCACTTTCTAAAGGATTAGCAAAACACTAAATGCCCATGATAATAGCAGCAAAAGCTGTACCAAGACCCACCCTTTGCCTCATAGATACAGATTTTAGGGTTAAATTAAGATATATCATAGAAATCTCTTTGACCCCAAAAGACAGGCAAGGTTCCAAACCAAATTGGACTCAGAGAGAAATATACACCTGAATTTTTGTACGTTTTTAAAATTGGCCACCATTTTCTGGGTCCTCTACCACCAACTTGATATCTTTTCCAACAGAACAGTGTATCTACCCATGTCCATATGGATCTATGTTCAAGTTAGTGATGGGAAGAGAATTAAACAACCCTAAAGGCAACAACCTTCACCCTTGGGTTAAGAGGTCACATCTCATCCATTAGTCTTCCCAATAAGAAACAGCCAGTTGCTTTAATACCCAGCCACAACGTCTAAATTCCTAGATGCTGGTCCCATGAATGAGGCAAATATTCTTATCTCTCTAACAACATTCACAGGGATGCTGTGACTGAGCCAAGGTGCAGGTTGGAACTCACCTGCTGGTGGCTTGGGAAACTAAATCTATCTCCCACTCTATCATTGGATCTGTACAGGTTTTTAAAAGACATGCATTAAAAGATATACCTTAACTCCCAACACTTGAAAATAGAGAGAATTTGCAGAATTGGTACCTTGAGAAGATGAAAGTTAAGGAGCACAGAGCCCAGATTCTCTCCTGGTAAGAGGCAGCTAAAGCTAAGGAGTAAAAGCCTCCTGAAGAGAGGATGGATGGCACAGATGTAGGGAGCTCAGCTGGCTTGAGCCTCTGCTTACTGGCAGATGGCAAGAGCGAACCATGGAATGGGGAAGGCACAGAGGAGTGAGGCCTGTTTCAGACTTCCAGATTGTGAATCTCAGCCCCACCTTCACAAGCAGATTTCTGGTTGAGTGAGGCTGCTTCAGCCCCTCCCTGGTGGCTTTCCCTTGGAGCTAGGAGAAGGCCTTTGACCCCAACTGAAACATACCTTGACAACGTTGGTGGAGCCTGAGGGCAAACTCACCCAACCCAGACCTGCTGGGCACGCCTCTACCCACCTCTGTGTGCCAGACAATAAGGACTCACCTGAAGTTTCAGGGCCCTACCCACCACCAGGGACAATTAATAGCTTCTCTTAAGGAACTAGGGACCCATTAAAACAACATTGCAGCTTATTCTATAGGTGAAAAGCCTATTAAGTCTGTGCCTGAATCAGGCTGAGAGTGAGCTAGTGAAAAATCTTAACTAACACAATTTAGGAGAGACCAGAGCAGAACTCCAAAAAATACCCCCAAAAGACCAGAGAATGCTGGAATTAACTGCCATGATCTCAGGTCAGTCAGAAGGCCCAGAACTTGCACACAAGCTCTGAGTATGCTTTAGGAATTTCCATCTTGTGTTTAAAGATTAAGTAACTGCCTCCAGCTTGTTCAGAGTCCAGAGCAGGCATTCAAACCAACTCCCTCCCCAGCTGCGCTGTGACCTTATCAAGGTATGGGCAAGATTATTGACACCATGTTTTCCTTCATAGTTATTTAGAGTTAAGTTAAAAAACAAAGAAAAATGTGTATTTGTTAATCAGCAAATTTACAGGTGTTATGAGAAAAATAATCAATTTTACAATGCATTCATGTGATTACGGATTGATGGCGTGTACGTGCAAACCTGTCTATATAAGCTGGGGAGAAATAAATTTAATTTATTTTGCTACTTGCCACCAAGAAAGCATGTAGCCCTCTCTATTTCATACCATTTCAAAAGTGGGTTTACGCTCTGCATCACCAACCACCTGAGAGAACTTTCACGCAACATATTTCTTCCAGCAAGTGCCACCTACTAATAGGAGGTCAATTTGCATGCCCTTTACTGCATTTATTAACTCAATCTTACATAGTGTGATTGAGTCTCACCCACACAAGCACCACCCACTGCCTCAGAGATTAAACTAGGAGTGCCACCTACTGAGTTCCCTGTAAGATGTACTCAAAAGAAAACTTAATAATAAGAAGAAACACTGGCTCCACATGAGAAGGTATCAGTGAAAGAAATCCAGAAACAAGAAAAATCAGGGTAGAAGGATACCCCCAAATGAAAACAATAGCTACATTAACTTTGTACTAATGGAAACAATCAAAATAAGAATATTGAAATGAGTGATAAAGAATTTTGAATATTTATTGAAAGGAAGCTAAATGAAATACACTATAAAATAGGTACCAAGTACAAACCCTCCAAACAATGCAGAAAATAAATGAAAAATTCACTAAAGGAATTGAATTATTAAAAAGAAATCAAGCAAAGCTTCTGTCAATGAAAAAGTCATTCAAGAAAATGCATAACACAATGAAAAGCCTTAAGAATAGGCTAGAGCAGGCAGAAGAAAGAATCTCAGAACTAGAAGATAACACCTGTGAATTCAACAAGTCAGTCAAAGAACAGAGAAATAAGAGGAACTAACACAGCCTACAAGAACTATAGGATTGTGTAAAGAGGCCTAACATAAGAATCATGGGTACCCCTCATTGTGAAGAAGTAAATACACAAGGGCTGGAGAACCTATTCAAAGGAATACTTGAGGAAAATTCCCCAGGTCTTGATAGAAATCTAGACATACAGGTACTGTGCAGCAAACTCATGGGAGAGTCATCACCAAGAGGCAATCTCTAGGACATATACATGTAGTCATCAGATTTGCCAAAGTAAACACACAAAAAGAACTCCTATAAACCATGAAATGGAAGCATCATGTCACTTACAAAGAGAAACCCATCAGATGAACCGCAGACTTCTCAACTGAGATCTTATAAGCAAGAAGGGGATAGGACCCCATTCTCAGTCTTCTCAAACAGAATAAGGGCCAGCTTAGAATCGAAACTCTTGATTTTTAAAAAATCTTGGGAAAAGGTTTTTATATCAGGAAGAAATAAAGCTTTCTCTGACAAGCAAATGCTGAGGGAATTTGTCAAGACCAGACCTCCCTGTAAGATGTACTCAGATGCACACTATACAGTGATGGGCACAGTAGATACCCACCAGTACAAAACCATCCACACGCTAAACATCTCTAACCCTGAAGTAAAGATTTATGTTTTCTAGAGATGCAGAAAAAAAGACATTGATATTTTAATGGGGATTGAATTGAATCTGTAGATCAGTTGGGGTAGTATAGACTTTTTAACAATATTGTTCCTGCCAATCCATCAGCATGATCTAGTTTTCCATTCATTTACATACTCTGTGATTTCCTTTCTCAGTAACTTGTAGTTCTCCCTGTAGAGATCTTTTACCTCCTTGATTAAATATATTCCCAGGTATTTTATTTTCATTGTTGCTATTGTAAAAGGCATTTAGTCTTGGATTTGATTCTCAGTTTGTGGTTGGTGTATAGGAATGCTACTGATTTGCATTCAGTGATTTTGAAACATAAGACATTGCTGAATTTATTTATCAATTCCAGGTTCCAGAAAAGAGCCCCAATAGTCAAAGCAACCTAAAGGAAAATGGACAAATCAGTGTGCACCACTTTACCAGTATTTAAGCTATACTATAAGGCTACAGTAACCAACACAGCATGGTACTGGCACAAGAAGAGAGATGTAGACCAATGGATCAGAACAGAGAACACAGATATATACCATCCTCATATTGACAAAGCTAAACAATAACATTAACTGGGAAAAAGAATCTCTATTCAATAAATGGTGCTGGGAAAATGGGATAGCCACCTGTAGAAGATCAAAACAGGATCCAAACTTCTTACCACTTACAAACATGAATTTACAATGGACAATGGACTTAAACCTAAGGCAGGAAACAATAAGAATTATAGAAGATAATGTTGGAAAAACTCTTGTAGGGGGCAGCACCTGCCACTCAAAGGAGTAGGGCACCGGCGCCATATGCCAGAGGTGGCGTGTTCAAACCCAGCCCCGGCTAAAAACCACAAAAAAGGAAAAAAAAAAAAAAGAAAGAAAAACTCTTGTGGGCATGAGCCTAGGGGAAAAAATTATGAAGAAAACCTGAAAAGAAATCACAGCAATAGCAAAAATAAACAAATGAGACCTTATTAAATTAAAAAGCTCTGTACAGTCAAGGAAACATCAACAAAGGAAAGAGAAAACCTACAGAATGGGAGAAAATATTTGCATGCTAAACATCCAATAAAGGGCTGATAATCAGAATCTATAAAGAACTAAACTAAATCAGCAAGAAAAAAAAAATCAAACAGTCCTGGAAAAAAGTAGGCAAAGACATTAACAGAAGTTTTTCAAAGGAAGGCAGACTAATGGCCAATACATATATGAACAAATGCTCAATATCTCTAATCATCAGAGAAATGGAAACCAGAACCACAATGATGTAACATCTAACTCCAGGGAGAACAACTTTCTTTAAAAAAAAAAAAAGAAAAGAAAAATTCCAAAACAACATATGCTGGTGTGGATGCAGAGAAAAAGGAACATGTTCTTAGAACTGACATCCTGTCACCATCACCATATCCTAGTCTGAGAAGAAAGTCCTTACATTCAACCCATACTCCAGGAGAAGAGCTCACACAGGGCTGAACACCAGAAAGCTGAAGATACAGGGTGGCAGCATTTAAGAAGCCACCTACTGCAGTCTCCAATAACAGGGATGTTTGTGGGGTCACCATCTGGAGGGAACCCCAGGCATTTCTTTAATCTTCTCAATGCATGATGCAGTTTCACATAAAACTATGCTGAACACATTGAAATAACAGTAAGGGAGGCCACTGAGGAAGCCTTTCCAAAGGCTTCAAAGACGTGCCCTTCAAAAGAGTCATACAGTGTCTTGATGCCCAGGCTATAACTATTATAATTCCCAGCCAACCTACAGAGTCTGGGAGATGAAACCTAGCCCTGTCCTAGTTGTAAATTCCTCTTAGGAAGCATTGGGTATGTATACAACAAGTTAGACACGGAACACACAGTTTGTTTGCAGTAACCTCTACTGGAGTCAGTAAACGCTCAGATGAACCTTCAAGAAGTGCCCTTCAAGACCTCATCTTTCATCTGTTCCACAGAGCTCTTCCAAATTCCTCCCCAAAACACTCCTAAGGGGATTTCCCCATGTCCAAAGAGTTTTTGTTTCATTTTTGATAAGGCTTTTCTCATAACTTTCATGGGAAGCAGACACCCCTGTTACAGGAAAGAAACCATCAGCAATTGTGACTTGGATGGGAACTCAAATCTGACACTGTACTCACAGCTTCCCTGACGCATGACTGTCCCCTTGCTCCTTAGATTTGTCTGGACGATATCCTGCTGACCCACACATTTTCACCTGCCTTTAATTCTACTGTTTCTGAAAACTAACCCTCAGACTTTATGCTGCTTAAATAAAGATTCCCTTTCTGATCAATACAGCCCACTCGATACCTTACCCAGCAGATTCTTAGTGCATCAAAGATGAAAGAGAGCTTACAGCACTTGGCCCCCCCCCGCAGGATGTTCCCGCGGGAGGGTGGTGGTGAGAACCCGGGGGGGGGCCTGGTGAGAGGGGAGAGCGGTGTGCGCCCGTGCGGTTCGTGTGGATTGAGGTAGCTGGTGTG
>CAUYON010103541.1:0-16027 GCA_963573935.1 Arctocebus calabarensis
GTATTTATCTTCGTTCATTCTTTACGAGATTTTTGTTTCTAGTCCTTATCTTAAACATTGTTATTATTATTAAATTTTAAGCCTTTTTAATTCTGTGAAGGCAAAAAGTGGAAACCTAATAAACACATGTATATGTAAAAATAAAAAAAATTAAAAAGAAAATGGTGATCTAGTATCGTTTTGGACAACCTGGAGGGGACCATTAGAAGAAACCATTCTTCTAAGTGAAAAATCATAAGAATGAAGACACAAACATACATACTCGATACCAAATTGGAACTAATCGAACACTTGAATGCACATATGGAAGTAAATCCCAATGAAAATCAAGCTGAGGGGAGGATGGAGGAGGGAATGGATCCATTCATACCTACGGGGGACAGTGCACACTATCTGGGTGAAGGGCATGCTTACATGATCTGTACAAAAACAAAATATGTGAATTAAATAGATGTACTCCCCAATATTCCGAAATAAAAAGGTCAATAAAACAACATAAATAATAAGGAAGGTGTTAGCCTTCAGAAATTCACTAGGGAAGGAGGGAAGGAAAGAGGAAGGAAGGAAGAAAAGAAATATAACTTTATATTTTTAGCCCACATTTCCATAGCCACATTTCAAAGTCACTTTATTTACTCACCAGTGTCTGAAGAAAACAAGTAACATTACTTCTTTGAGATATAATTTTGATTTTCATTAAAGTATTATCTTTTCTAGAAACTCTTTCCATTACTTGCCTCCTAATTCTTTGACTCATTTAGGCCTACTTAAAAATAGGACATTTCTGGGCTCAGCGCCCATAGATTAGTGGTTTGGATGTCAGCCACATATACTGAGGCAGGTGGGTTCAAACCCGCCCAGGCCAATTAAACAACAATAACAACTGCAACAACAAAAATAGCTGGGCATTGTGGCAGGTGCCTGTAGTCCCAGCCACTTGGGAGGCTGAGGCAAGAGAATTGCTTAAGTCCAGGAGTTTGAGGTTGCTGTGACCTGTGACACCACGGCACTCTACCAAGGGTGACATAGTGAGACTCTGTCTCAAAAATAAAAAAGAAAAAAAGAAAACAAATAGGATCTTTCTGGACAGCCTCAATTGTTCATCTGAAAAAATAAAGGAACTGGAAACACCATTTGAGTGTATTTCCCCTTTTGGTTCTCTAAGGTCTATAATTCAACTTGGTGCTCCAAATTCTCTAAAAGCCCAAAAAAGTTTTTAATCCAGTTGAGGAGTTTTAAGACTCACACAAGAACATGGGAGAATTACAAAACATGTGGTTAAATATAACAGTAACAACTTCTCATAAAACATGCAAAGGTGACATATTGCAGAATGAGAAAAGTAATATATATATTTTTTAATTTGGTGCAAAGAAAGTGATAGCAATGCTTGATGACAGGGTTATGTATCAGCCTGTTATCTTGTCATAAAAGGACTCACAAAGGAAGTAAACTTATTTGAATACAGAAGGTAACTGTTTTTCTATTACTATATATTAATAGTAACTTTCCAAACTATTTACCACAAACCAAAGAAAGACATTTTGTTGCCCAATAGCCATCTACCACTAAAGAAAACATTTTACAAAGCAATTATTTAGGCTTACAACAATATAAATTCTGATATCTTCTATTATAATTTTATTTAAAATAAAATACAAGTCATGACCTAATTTTATGACCAATTCATGGGTTATAAACCAACAGTATGAAAACAACTCAAGTGCCCACGAAATGGCTTTATGGAGTAAGAACAAACCGTTGTACAAATTGATAAATGGTCTATAAAGAGAACCATATTTGCAATAATATGATTAGAAAACTGGGGTGGCGCCTGTGGCTCAGCGAGTAGGGCGCCGGCCCCATACACCGAGGGTCACAGGTTCAAACCTGGCCCCGGCCAAACTGTATGATTAGAAAACTGTGGTAGTGCATGAGCAAAAGACAGAAAGAAACAAAGGGAAACAGTTGGGTGGAGGTATTAGATGAAAAGTCTTATATGTAAATTTCTACATTTGCCCAGCAAAGAGGGAACCATTTTTCAGTAGAAAATGAAGGTTGGGGTGTATCTGCCCAGCAGCTCTGGAAGAAGTGGCCTGGGAAGTAGACTTGAGCTGGAAGGTCAGCCATGGCACTCGAAAGCATAAAAACACAAACATAATGAAGAGAAAACCTAGGTTATGGCGGTGAGGAAAGACAATGGGGAACAGCATCACTTTCCAGTGGAAACAGAAAAAATGATTCTCACATCTCCAGGAACAAGTGAAGCTTCACCAACCAAATGATTAATACTGAAGGAGGAAAACTAAAAACAAGACGGACACGAGATGGAGCTGACTGACCCACAACAACAAGTAGGCTGCTCCCCAGGAATCTGCTTCTCCTAATGAGCAAGAACAGACGTGGCTGACCACCTAAATAGAAAGGAGCCATCTCTGTCCCCACGCCGCCACACGGCCTGAGGCCGAGCAGTCTGCAGATGGAGTATTCATCCCTTCAATTTTCTTTCTATTCAGTGAATAGAAAGGAGGAAAGAAGGCCAGCGAGGAAGGCTGCTGGGGAATAGCGGGCGTCCACAACAGGGAGGAGCGCAGGTGAGAAAAGTCTCTGTGCCCACACAGAGGGGATCGAAGGTCACAGACCCTAACAGATGGACCACAGGGGGACCGAAGGTCACAGACCCTAATGGGGTTCTCACCAGGAGGGAAAAAGTACAGTCTGAGAAACGAGAGTGAAGACAAAGGAGAGGCCGCCAATATTTAAGGAGGGGGATAAGCAGGAGGACTATAAGCCAGAGGAAAAGGCTGATTTTTCTTACTAAGTAAAAGGAGACACGAGGCAAAGCGGCTTCAAAGAGCAAGAGTGAACACCACAGGGGCGCTGAGTAGAATGATGGACATTTTTTCTCTCTTTACATGTATGTTTTAGAAATGAGCAGATAGAAGCTAACCAAGCCATAACATAAGTGAAGGCTGTTAAAGAAAAATGGATAGGTTGTCATCTCACCGGATGCTCTTGAACCTGGAATCAAGCAAACTCCCCAGAAAGGTGATGTAATTAATCTATCATGACACATTAACTGAAATACCTTGTTCTATATGCAAACGTCTGACAGATACACCCCAGTGTCTCTGCAGATAACAGCTGTTCTAATCTTTGGATATTGCTCAGCTTCACCCAGCGCTACTTAATCATAAAGCATGTCATGAAGAAACTCGAGTGTTATTATGCAATTGTGCATCTCCTAGGGAGCTCCCAAATGCCTCTAAACAATTATGCACCCATCATGGCTCATGCATGATGTTTTTCCATAGACAAAAATTTCAATAATTTTCAGAGGTGGGCTAATACTTATTTTAAGCAGTATGTATAACTAGTACAAACTGTTAAAGACATACTGGATTAAAGTCCAGTATCTATTAAGATTAGGATTTGGTATTTATTTCTTTTGCCAACATCTAGAATAAGTCAACTATCCCATTCTAGTTCCAGTTTCTGAATTAAAAAAAGAAAAAAATATATATACATACATATATATATATATTTTCCCCCACTTTGGGGAGGGATATATGTAGGTCTACAAAGGAAAACGGCACATTGACAACACACATCTTCTTTCATAATAATTAAGTACAGAAAAAAAACACAGTCGGTAAGTACAAGGTATGTACACATTCACACAATCAGCTTTCAAAATTTACATTTTACTTTGAGACTTTGAAAAATATTTGTAATTTAGTCTATCCAGATCATAAATGATTAATTTAAGGAAAATGTTCTAACTATTGTTCAGAATCCCTTAAATTACCACTGATCGGCACTCTGCCATCAGCAAATATGCTTATGTCAAATGCCCCTATAATGAGCTATCACATTTTCAAACATTTTCCTCTATTACCTAACCAGGAGATTTACACAGTAAATGAAATATTGGATCTTGGTTTAAATGAGCAAACCCCCATTCTGAACAGCAGGGGGGGAAGGAACATATAAATTGAGAAAAGAATTACCTATTCATCTTCATCAATAGTTGACACCGTCATCATTTGGCCTTAAAAAAAAGGGGGGGGGGATGTTTTAATTTGCTGGGAAGAATATATCTCTTCAGGCAGGAGATTTGGGGATTTGATCTGGAACAATAATGAAGTGAGCAGAGTTTTCTTCATGTGTAGACTCTAAGCTCTAGTCTTTCAATCCAAATGAGATTTTAAGTTGCAGATAGAGGTCAGGGATTTGATTTATTTATTCAAGACTATGTAGGCACCTTCATCTACATCAGCCAGATCTACACTTCCTCTTATTCAAATTAACGTTAATACAAAAAAAAAAAAAATTAAATATTCCCATCTGTATTGACCAGCTTGTTGCAACAACCCTAAGTTCAAAGAGCAACCACCCTACAGGAGGCTGCTCCAGGCTCTGCCTAGAAGGTGCTCTTTGCATGAAATTCAGGTGCCCACTGGCTCTCTTGTCTTTAACCCACTCCCCTTTGGTAAACACAAAGCACTCTCTTGGCATTCACAGCTTGCAAAGCGCAAAGCTCAGCATTTATTAAGTTTAAATAAGTTCTGATACCCATTATCAGTGATAAACAATGACAATATTTCACTAAGCCCATTATATCTTCTGTGATCCTCAGAAAGCTAAGAGAAGGCAACAATATGCATGACCTTTTGTGACTTCCTAATCATGACACCTTCCCAAAGGGTCCAGAACATTATGCAAGTCAGGTAGACAGAATGAGAATCCCAGTGAAGCAGATTTAGAATGAGAAACCCTCAACATGCAGCACTGAAGTGATGTACAAATCAATACAGAATGATTAAAACATAGCTCTATGAAGGGCTGCATAGTTAATACACATTTCATTACGGAAAAAAAATGCTATAGGTGGTCCTAAGGCTTGGCACACAATGTAACAGAAGCAAAGCAAGCACTAAACTGTCTAAACGTAAAGAATTTCAAGGACTACAGACGATTAACACCATCATTTCTTTAACAAAGCCCTTCAAATACTTCATTTGTAATGTAAATGTCCACAGGAACACTAGCCCCAGAACACTGGATTTCTAAGTACTATATATATCATTTGACAGACACCTCCCCTTCAAAGCCTAGCTTTGAAACCACGCTATGCTTACTTAGAAGGCAGCACAAAATCCATATCTAAATATCCCTAATAGCATGATCATTGCACTCACTGAAATAAAACACACCCTTATCTTATCTTTCTTTTTAAATGGGTTAATTAAGTGCTGCTCGCTACTTTACCTCTTCCAAATAGCAAATTTAAGAGTTAGATATTATATGGTTTTGCTTCAGTTACCACCCCTGAAAATACAATATTGTGTTTACAAACAGAGCGAAAACTATTAAAAAGCTGATGGTACCCAAGGAACTCAGAAACCGAAGAGCATTCAACAATCCCCTCTTCCTTCATTCAACCCTCACATCCCTCCACTAGACCCTGATAGGAAGGGCAGACTTTTGGTGTTATTTCTTGAGAAAGTTATTCTTACCACCTACAGGTGTAAAGAAAGTCATCAGGACTTTTATTAAGGAGCACTTTGCCATGCCCTTCCAAAAGAAAATGATGTTCCTTCATCTTGTTTTCCACATTTTTTTTAAAGGGAATGTGAAAATTGGTCCTAATAAAATCCTGTTAATGGATGTGTTCTTTATTAGTTACCTATTTCCATAGACTTGCATACTGATGACTTCCCGGAACTAAACTCTAACTTTCACTTTTCTAAAGAAATCAATCTTTTACAGCCATAGCATTCCCATCATTCGAAGAGATCTCATGTTCAAAAATTTAAGCTTAGTCATTTGAAATGCAGTGGAAACCTACCATGCAAAAAACTACAGAAAAGATAAAATATGCACGATTATATATATAGTATCATTTGGGGCAAAACGCCTGTAGTGTTTAACAGTTTTGTTCACCCTGAGCAATTCAGAGTGTGCTTCTTCAAACAACTGAGGTCTTTAAGGATCCACCTACAGAACCATCTCAACTAGGATGTATTTTAATGTCTTTCTCCCTGAATTCAAATGCATCTTTATTTTTCATGGAAATTTCTATACTGTTAAAAAAAAATTTCAGCACATACCAATAGAAGAACTTTAATTTTAGCTCATTCTATATGTGAAACCAAGAAAGGTTTCCACATCTCTCCCTGTACGAATTTAAATGAGCAAAGGAGGCCAATGTCCATAATATTTTAGTTACAAGAAAATAACAGTAGCCACTTATTTTAAATGTTTCCTACATTCAGACACTCTACTTTCTACATGTGGTCTCATTTAATCCTTATGAAACAGCCAAACCAGCCACATGGTATAATCCCTCATTTCAGAGCTGAAAAACCTGAGTCTCTTGATGGTCAACAATGGTTTCCAACGTGGAGCCCAACGCAGAGTCCCACAAGCAAACACCAGGGCTGCAGATGGCTTCCCCGCTACAGGAGAGAATCAAGTGTGTAACAAAAATTTAACAGTGGCTCATGGCCTTAGGCAAGACCAAGTAGTCACTAGTTTTGAAATCAACTATGGACTCGAGATCCCTAAGGCCCTTACAATACCCCCCAAATCCACCATTCTATACTCTAATGAACACAGGTACTGTAGCAGCACAGGGAAGAAGATCATATTCCCCTTTCGTCCCTCAAAAAAACCCACATTACTATGTTAACTAGTTTGATGAAAATATTTCAATATGGTATATAAACCCAGGACATTGTACCCTATGATTGCATTAATGTATACAGCTACGATTTAATAAAAAATTTTTTTAAACCACACATTAACATTTCTAATGCCACAAACCACCCTCTCGGCACAGATGCCATGATACATTCTCGTGTCACCTCTTTTACTGTCCTCTGTACTGGTATCAGTTGGCTCACCAAATGGTCAGCATAGTATTTCCTCAAATGAATGTTTCCCTAGTGCACTCAACAGGGAAACAATGCTTTTGACTGCCCCTCTTCCCCAGTGACAGCTGTCTGAAGACACAGGCCCCCAAAGCATGTCAAGGAGGAAGCATCCTATCCATTGGGGGATAACTTAAAGAAGCCCTTACAGGTATTTTTCCACACTGTGGGGCATGATCCTTCAGCAGAATCAATTTAGCAAGTCAACGCCTATATTTTGAAGAAACTGAAAATAGAGCACATCAGAGTGTGCTGCATACAGTAAGGCAAAATATTATTTCATGAAACTTTGTTTCAGCAACATATTGTATCATCAGTTCAGCATGTGTGGGTAAAATACCAGGGTGTGATATAAATGTATTTCTTACTGTAGGTTAAAAAGTTATGTGACTCCTCTCACTATCACCCCACATATGCAGCTACCAGGTTCTGCTGAGTTTATGCTGTAAACCTATTCTGGCCCTTATGCCCCATCCCCATGCACACCACTTTCTAAATAAGGTTATCAATTGTCACCAGAACCAAAACCGTAAGAACAGTCTCCAGACGGGTCTCTCCTATTTTGCAAGGTCCCCTTCGATCAGCCTCCTCCTGTGCCATTGAATGATCTACTGGAAATGGAGATCTGACTCCACCAATGCACAACATAAAAGCCCGCAGTTCTTACAGAATCAAATCAAAGGCCCCTGAGCATGGGTAGCAGGTGCCACACAAACTGACCTCATGCCCCTCCTGAATTCATCTCCCCCAACAGCACCACTCAGCAGGAACACCCCAGCCACTTTCTCTAGTCGCCTCCTTGCCTCTGTGCTCTTGCTTTTCCTTTTGCCGTCCTGCTTAGTGGTCTGTTCTTCCAAAGAGTCTTCCTGGACCCTTGGAACATGGTTAAGAGTGAATGTATTCTGGGATCCCCGTACCTGCATCTGTCTGGTATCTTACCCCAGGACAACTGGATCACCTATACGCCTGCCTCTTCCACTAGGCAAGGTTTTTATCTACTTCCTCCAAGTCTTTACTCAAACGCCATCTCAATAAGACCATCCCCCTGACTTCCCTGACCAGCTTATCTGATAATTTTCAAATTATCACTACCTCCCAACCCCACCCCCAGTTCCCTCTATGAGTTTCTTATTTTTCCCTTATTGGTTATTATCTAATTTATGTGCACACAGTTACAGTACGCGTATATATTTTTAACTTAACACCCATGTTTTACTATCTCCAAAACCAGGAATGTCACTTCAGTTACTTATTTCTTTATTACTGCTACATACAAGGCCCTCAAAAACGACTTGCTTAATGAATAAATGAGGAAATACCATCAAGATGAGAGACTGCAACAAACTGGAGTGTGTGTGAATCCAGTGTGTGTCATAGTGTCTCCTACAGAGTAAGTACACCATAAATCTTTGCATTTCTAAAAGTGAAAATAGAAACTCACATACGACACATTCCATTTTCTGCTTCATACTCTTCTCCATACTACAGGCACAAGACAGAAAGAAATGTGGCTAGACAAACCAGTTAGCTGAACAAAGGAGCAGAAAGTTTAGACTATCACCATACTACATAATACATAATAGGCAGGCCACTGAAGAAATTTTTAGGCATCTGGTGTCTTTTGGAAGTGAACATTATTTAAAAAGACATTTATTTGGGGCATCAGTGCATAAAGGTTGAGAGCTTTTAATATCGTATTTTCAGCATTCATTATTTGTTGATACTAGAATATTAAAGCTGCGAGCAGTGAAACTATTAAGTCTCTTAATTCTTTGAGGGAAGGAGTCTTTTACACATTAAGAAGTCATGAGTGTATCCACCATTTATATTCCTTTAAAAAAATCAAATTAAGAATGTAAAGAGAATAATAAAATATGCACATGTTCCTGAAGTTTAAATCTCACATGTATATGTAAGTCATTTCTACTAAAATGCAAATTTGTGAATAATACTTAAGACTAGAAATGGGAAGCCATTTTTAAAAGTTTTTTTCTGATCAAAAGATAAATATAGATATTCTAATAAAAAAGTACACAAACTTGTGTTTCTTAAGACATACACTGAAAACTGGCAGAAATTTAAAAATAAAAGACCAGAGAAACAACAGTAATCTTTAAAATGACATAATATTTCATAAAGAACAAAGTAAACTTAGCTAAAAAATATGTGTGAGAGAGAAAGAGAATTCTCAAAAAGAAAGAAATGAGTCGGGTGTGGTGGCTCACACCTGTAATCCTAGCACTCTGGGAGGCCGAAGATTGCCTGAGCTCATAGGTTCAACACCAGCTTGAGCAAGAGTGAAACTCCATCTCTAAAAAACAACCAAACATTATGGCAGGTTCCTGTAGTCCCAGCTACTTGGGAGGCTGAGGCAAGGGAATGACTTGAGCCCAAGAGTTTGAGGTTGCTGTGAGCTATGATATCACCACGCTCTACTGTGGAGGGTTACAATATGAGAATCTGTCAAAAAAAAAAAAAAAAAAAAAAAAAGAAGAAGAAAAGAAAAGAACGAAAGATCCAAAAAGAAATAAATGGATGGTGCTGGCCTACAGAGGGAACCCAAGATTTGACAATACCACCTAGGAAGATTCTTGAAGCAAAAACACATAAAAAGACCCAAAAGGATAAATGACCTCACATTCTATTGCAAGATATTTAAGATACAGTCAGTGCTACATAATGATGTTTTGATCATAGATCTCATTAATGACATCGGTCCCATACAATTATAATATCACATTTTTGCTGTACCTTTTCTACGTTTAGATACACAGACACTGACCAGTGTGTAACAACTGCCTGCGGTATTCAGAACAGTCACATGCTGCACAAATGTGTAGCTATACCGTACAGCCTAGCTATGTGGCAGGTTCCACCGAGGTTGGTGAAGGTATAGCTTATGGCGTTTACAGAAAATATCCAGCTTATGATGGGTATAGCTTATGATGTTTTTCAGAAAATACCCAGTCAGTATGCAACCGCATGACTGTAACACTATTGAAAAGGGTTCTGTACAGTTCGTAATATATAAATACAGTGACAAGTTAGGGCAAGAATGATGTAAACCCCAAACCATAACTCATCATAAATGGACAGAATCCCACTTGGATAATTTACATGTTTGAGTTTAAAATGTGCTGTGACATCTTGGTTAACCAGGGCTGTCAGGTCAATGCACAGAACCCTGCCCTGTGCTTCTCTATGGCCCACACCTTACAAGTTACAAATAAAATAGCACTAATCAAATGTAATTTCTATAAAAGAGAATAGAGAACAGAATCCTCTCCTAGCTAGAAAATTATTAATACCTTGTTTAGGGAAGCAGGCCAATACACAATCATCATGTTTATTTGGTAATAAAATGAGAATTCATTAAAAGTGCCAATTTTATATTTTATATCCTTGAATCAAACTTTTTAAAATCTCTCTCTTATTTCCCATAAGTCCATCATCCCAGAAATATTTTGGCCAAGTATTTGGCAAAGGGTGGGGGGGTATAAGGAGGCATCCCAGCAACTACTTAGGGGAGAATTTGACTATTGTAAATTTTACCATCACCAAATAGTTTCCCTAAAGTATTTAAGTTATAAAAAAAAGAGACAAACTAAGAAATTAGTTTCATACAGTGTAATGTTTTAAATGTGATTTGATTTTAAGTAATTTGAGTCTTTCCTCTTGAATGATCTAGGTAAGTGAGAAAAATACTAAGTAATTATTTCTGATTAGAAAGTAAAAGGGAAACAATCAATTTGAAATCATTTCTGGAAAAAGCACGTAAGTATTATTTCCAAAGCTTCCCACTGTCCTAGATTTACAAAGCCAGAATAAAAGCTCAAATTTTTCATTAGGACCAAGGACTTTCATTTAATACATATATCAAATTCTTCACATCTCTATGTGGTATCCAAGATAAGAAATAATTAGAATTTTTCTTATCAATAAGATTTAATCCCATTATTAAAAAATTCTAGAAGGAAGTTTTCTGAAAGGGCAAAGTCAGCAGTTCCATAGCTAAACCTTCTTTTAGCAATTGTAGCTCTTTCTCATGGCATTTAATAAATCAGGCTTAATAGGCGCAAGAGTCAAGATTTCAAAATAGATCTCATTGTGTTTAAGAAAAATCCACTGAGTCGGGTATGGTGGCTCACATCTGTAATCCTAGCACTCTGGGAGACCGAGACAGGTGCATTACTTGAGCTCAGGAGTTTGAGACCAGCCTGAACTAGAGGCTCTACTAAAAAGAGAAACAAGCTAAGGCATTCTGGTGGGCACCTGTAGTCCAAGCACCTTGGGAAGCTGAGGCAAAGATCCTTGAGCCCAAGAGTCTGAGGTTGCTGTGAGCAATGATAATGCTATGGTACTCTACTCAGGGCAACAGAGTAAGACTCTGTCTCAAAAACAACAACAACAACAATAACAACAATAATCAACTAAACAGCCAATAAGAAAAAAAAAACATTTTAGGACTCATAAATGGTCAACTAGCATATGGACAAGGGTTTCTAAGACCTTACAGCATAAAATAACAGATTTCTGATTAAAAATGGTGTTCCCATTTAAGTTCCTGGTTCTGCTTCTCCCAATTTCTCACTAAAGTGCCACTGAAGATTTAGAAAAGAATGAATATTCATATTAGCTCTGAAAACCAAGCTGCTGAAAACACAGATTACCTCACTGTGAGAAAAAGGCAAAAATACACCCATGCTTCTGCTCATAACATATCTTTGCTTCATTAATAGATTTTGTTTAAAATGGTGGTAGGTTGCTTCATAATTCTACCACTTCTCAGACACAGCCCTTTCAACCACACATTTGGCCGCTGTTCCATTCTCCACCTCAGATTCTGCCTGGGAAGCAAGGAGGGCCTCTCTCCCCATACGTCTTCCCCACGGCACAAACATGATCACCTTCCTAACCGGTCTTCTCCCTCCACTCAGAAATGGGTTACAAATGCTAGAAAACCAGTTAGAAATGAAGCACAACGAAGGTGCTGGACATAAAATTTTATGAGCTGTGGCCAATATTTCTCACAGCAAAATTATAGCCTTAATTATTCATTGATTTGACAAGTCTTCACTGAGTTCCTTCCCTAAATGTGCCAGGCACCATTCTGTGTACACGGGGCAGCTTAGTGAGACACAAACACGATTCCTGCCCTCTTGGAATGTACAGGTCTACCGAGGTGGGCAGATGATAAATACATTAAATATGTAATTTAATAGACAATCAAAAGTACTATGTAAAAAAAGAAAACTAGAGTCAGGGAAGTGGAGTTGGGAGTTGAGAGCAAAGTCTACGGCTTCATGGCATGGTCACTGTAAGTCCCTCGGAGAAGATATTTGGTGCAGATTTACAGGGGTTTAGGGAATTAGCCTCCAAGATGAAGAATTTCTCCATAGAGGTCTCAAACAGCCATGAGGCAATGGCATGTTTGGTGAGCCCCAAAACAAAAAAGTCACGTGGCTGGAGTGGAGAGAAGGAGAGAAAAGTAGGAGATGGGAAGGTGTGAGGGACCGAGTCATGGTCCCTTTTGGCTTTTACTCTGAGCACAGCTCAGAACAACTGTGGAGTGCTGGGCAGAGGAGCGATCTGGCTAACACCAACATGTTCACTCTGTCTGCACCACTGAGCACAAACTGTAGGATCTGGGAGCAACACTGGCAGCAGGGAGACCACCCAGGACACCAGCGTAGTACTTGGGTTCCCTCTGACGTGGACCAGGGCAGGGGTGAGATATGAGATATGAGGGTAAGGCTGAGAGATTTGTCCAATAGTTTGGGTACGGAGCATAGAATAAATAGTGAAGGATGATTTCAATGTAGCCCGCATAAGATGAAGCAGATATTTACTGGAATGAAGATGTCCAATGGAACTAGATGGAGAGGCCGAGGAGAAGTTCATTAGGGACGCATTAAGACGGTGAGATCTATTAGGCATTCAAGCAGAGATACTGAATGGGTGATTGGATACACGTGTCTGGAGACTGAGAGACAGGCTGGGCTACAGAGAGAAATTTGGGGGCCAGGCAGTAGATAAGATCACAAAGGATAGGCTAGAAACAGACCAGAGGAGGACTGATCCTCTAACACTCCGACTTTGCCAGCGGGAAAAGGAAGAGCTAGCTAAGGAGGTTGAGAAGGAACACCCCATGAGGCAGGAAGAAAAGCAAGAATTGGAGGCGTCCTGGAGACCAAGTGAGGACCACACACGATCAAAGAGTGAGCACTAACTGTGTCATGTACGATGAGGTCTGAGAACTGACCACTGAAGTTCAATGACAAGAGGAGGTCAGTCACTGGAAACCCTGCCAAGAGCAATCTCTGTGGAGTGAGAGGATGAAAGCTTATAGACTGAGCTGAAGAGTAGGGGTAGGTGAATTTGTGAGAGTGAGGAACGATTTCTCCTCTGAAGTTCGACTGGATAGCAGAGCACTGGAACTGCAGGCATCTGGTGAAAGGCAGAGGGAAAGAAACGGTCAATGGAAGACAGACTAGCAGCACGCTGGGGTGTGGACACGCGTGACCCAGGATCTGCACGACGGGAGAGGCGAGGAGAATTTCTCAAGAGGAGATAGGACAGGGAAACACGAGAAGCGAGAACAAGCGGGAAGAGAGATGGTGGGAGAAGCAATGTTGCAGTAGGAAAATGAGCTGGGGAGTGTCTTCTGGGTGGTTCCGTTTTCTCATCAATGCAGGAATCTAGTTCACCTGCTAAAAGTGAAGATGGAAAGAAAGATATGTAAGGTTTGAGGAGAAAATGAGAAAAAGCCACCTTAATAATAGGCTACAAAGGTTAAAAAGTTACCTTAAATATTACTAAAGAAATGAAATATTAAATTATTTCACTCAACAAGCTGAAAAAACCACTCCCACCAAAAAAAACCTCAGGGAAATAAAAGAAAGGAGCATTGAAAAGATAAAAGCAGAAATTAAAGGATTAGAATATAAACAGTACAACAGCTGGTTCTTTGAAAAGATCAATAAAATATAGGAACCTCTTGCAAAGCTCATCAAGAAGGAGAGAAAATACAATTACCTTGCATCGGAAATAAGAAAATGGATATAAGCCAAAGAGACAAAGGAGATTTAATACAAGACAAGATATACAATTTAATGCTGAAAGTTATGAAACATCAGATGAAAGAGACGATTCCTAAGAAAATGTAAATTATCAAAATTGACTCAAGAGGTAGACTCTGAACAATTCAATAACGCTATGGAAATAGACAATATTGACAATGATTTACAGAGAAAAGAGTACTATCACCCTTCAAAGAAACCAATTTTTTTGTGCTATTGAAAATGTTACATGGTATAGAAAAATCAAGGAAACCTTCCCATTTAATTTTATAAAACTCGGAATATCTTTGACATCAAAGCTTAAAAAAGTAGTTTAAGAAAATATAAACCTACCTTATTTATAAATTAAAAATTCCAAAACAGTTACCAAATGATATACAGCTACAATATGATCATGTTGTTAGGTGTCAAAATCTCATTTGATGGGCGGCACCTGTGGCTCAAAGGAGTAGGGCGCCGGCCCCATATGCCAGAGGTGGTGGGTTCAAACCCAGCTCAAGCCAAAAACAGAAAAAAAAAAAAAAAAAGAAAGAAAAGAAAAGAAAAGAAATCTCATTTGAAAAACATTTAAATCACTTGATAAAAATTTAAGTAAACTCACAATGAACAATAACTCTGACCTCTGGGATGCCAATTCACAATGAATTGCCAAAGGCCTTCCATTAACTTACAAACACAGGTTAGCTGCTGTATTAGTATTACTACAACATTTAAACAAGAATATCCGTTCCAGTCGAACTAAGATCCAATTAAAGACACAATACCTTTCATAGCAGCTCCAAAGAAAATGAAATACCTGGGAATATATCTAACAAAATTACGTGAAGGATCTCTATAAAGAGAACTATGAAGCCCTAACAGAAGCTACCCTGGTTAGCTATGTGTAGAAGACTGAAACTGGACCCCACCTCTCACCACTGACAAAAAGTGACTCTCCCTGGATAAAGTATTAAAATTTAAGACATGACACAATAAAAATTCTAGAGTAAAGTGTGGGGAAAACAAACACTTGACAAAATCAGCCTGAGAAAAAATTTTACAAAGAAGACACTCCCTCCCCCCCCTTTGGCAACAGCAGCAACACTAAAAATAAATAAATGAGACATGATTAAGCTATAAAGCTTCTGCATAGCCAAAGGTACAACTCAAGCAAATAGGTAGCCTTCAGAATGGGAGAACATAATTGCATGCTATGAATCTGACAAACAGCTGATAAAAACCTACAGAGAACTCAAGTTAATCACAAGAAAAGAGCAAACAACCCCATTTATAAGTGGGCAAGAGGCTTGAACAAAAAGTTCGCTGAAGATCACAGACAAATGACCAAACAACACATGAAAAAATGCTCATGATCCCTATTCATAGAGAAATGCAAATCAAAACCACTCTGAGATATCACCTGACTCCAGTGAGATTAGCCCACATTACAAAATCTCAAATCTGCAGATGCTGGCGTGGATGTGCAGAGAAGGAAATACTTTTGCACTATTTGTGGGATTGCAAACCAATACAACCACCATGGAAAGAAGTATGAGAAATCTCAAAGAAGCAAAAGTGGAACTTCCATTTGATCCTGCAATCCCATTACTAGGTATTTACCCAGGAGAAAAAAATTATTTTACCACAAGGATATTTGTACCCCAAGGTTGACTGCAGCTCAAGTCACTATTGCCAAGATGTGGAAGCAACCCAAGTACCCATCAACCCATGAATGGATTAACAAACTGTGGTATATGTATATATACTATGGACTACTCTTCAGCCATTAGAAGTGATGGAGACTTTACATATTTTGTGTTTATCTGGATGGAGTTGAAACAAATTCTTCTAAGGATCACAAGAAAAGGAAAAAAAAGTATCCAATGTATTCAATACTAATATAAAACTAACAGGCAAACAACTACAGTCCACATGAATGAAAAAAACACAAGTATAGTCTAATAAAGAGGAAGGGAGAGGAAAAAGAGGAGATAGGGAGGAGGAAGGGCGATTGGGGATCTCACCTACTGTGCA
>CAUYON010103543.1:0-12395 GCA_963573935.1 Arctocebus calabarensis
GTCTCTGTTTCCTGAGGTTACACCATCTTAGGAGTAAAAAGGTGTCACATAAATAGCAATTAAAAGCATTTCTTTGCCTCAGCTTCACACGTTACTCAGCACTTCAGTCGTGTTCCACTTTCCCATTTACCTGGATTCCTATGCTATAATTGGGTTTTAGCCTTCATATGAAAGCTATAAATTAGCTTCATATTAGGGGTGAGTACATTGGATACTTTTTCTTCCATTCTTGAGATACTTTGCTAAGAAGAATATGTTCCAGCTCCACTATTTGTATTTCTTGACATTTCACATACATTGTACATTTTTCAAATGCCCTGCTAAATTTTTCCCTTTAAGTTAATTTCATTTTCCCAAACATTTTTTATTAAACTATACCATATATACAATGAACACAAAGCATAACAATACATAATCATAAATTATCCAAACGTAGGTACTCAGAAACCTTAAAAAAGGGAAAATAAATAATAAATTGCCCAGATGACCCTGGTTGTTCCTCAATTACTGTTCCCTTCTTTCTTGCCAAAGAAAACTAATATCCTAAATTTTAGCACTTAAAGTTGACTTCCCAGTTTTTTTATTTTTAAAAAATTTATGTAGAAGTATTCATTTTTTGTAAATGGTGGTGTTATCTATTTCCTTTTATGTTTTCAGTTGTATTCTCATATTTTCATAGCTATACACACAACTATATATTGTTCTTGACTTCCTATGTTTAAGAATATACTGCACTATGAGACAATATCATGTTTTTCAAATATCTGGGGTTAATGCTTTGTGATGAATGTTAACACTTTATTTTTTATACATTTGTCTTTTACAAATAGTGTTTTCCTCTGAAATTCTTCTGTAAGTCCCCCACCCTTTTTTTTTTTTTTTTTTTGCAGGCTTTTTTGGCCAGGGCTGAGTTTGAACTCTCCATGTCTGGTATATGGGGCTGGCACCCTACTTCTTTGAGCCACAGGTGCCACCCTGTAAGTCCCTTTCGAATTATGTTTTTTTGTTGTTGTTTGTTTTTTTTTGAGACAGAGCCTCAAGCAGTCACCCTGGATAGAGTGCTGTGGCTTCACAGCTCACAGCAACCTCCAATTCCTGGGCTCAAGCAAGTCTCCTGCCTTTGCCTCCCAAGTAGCTGGGACTACAGGCGCCCGCCACAACCCCTGGCCATTTTTTGGTTGCAGCGTCATTGTTGTTTGGTGGGCCCCGGGCTGGATTCGAACCCGCCAGCTCAGGTGTACATGGCTGGTGCTTTAGCCGCTTGAGCCATAGGTGCTGAACCTGCATTATTTTTTTCTTTCAGGTGCACAACAAAGGTAGAATTGCTGTGTTATAGGTTATGCTTTTTTTTTTTTTTTTTTTTGCAGTTTTTGGCTGGGGCTGGGATTGAACCCACCACCTCCGACGTATGGGGCCAATGCCCCACTCCCTTGAGCCACAGGTGCTGCCCGGTTATGCATATTTTTTAAATACAGAAGATTATCTCAAAATGTTCTACAAAGTGTTGGTAGTAATTTCTGAAAATTTCCATTACAGACCAAAATCAGCTATCCCATATTAAGGGACATATTGTAATTTTGAAATTGTTTAAAACTAGAACTACACATAGTAAAGGAGCTAACACATTAGAGGAGTAATATTGATAAATAACTATGTGTGTACCCCATAAGTGTTATGCATACATTTATTGTGCTAAATAAAACCGAAGCCCTTAGAACACAATCAACAACAATGCAGCCTGATGTTTCAAATCAATTGAGGTTTTTCAGCCTTATCTTCAAAGTGTGTATCTTTGTCACTTGGTACAATTTTGGTTTATATTCAACTCTTTTGAGTATGTATTTTTCCTCTTGAATTAAGTTATCCATATCAGGGAAAGCACATTTGCTGAAATCTGCTTCTATATAGGATCTCAAGTTGCATGTTTTTTCTTTTCTCTCTGTTGATGTCCGAGGTAATTTTCACTGATGTGGATGCTTTTCTCCCACCTGTCATTACTTCTAACTTGGTCATGCAAATTACTATGTACCCCAGGGTCTGAGACTGTCTATCAGAGCTGCTGTCAGGTTTGACTTCTGTGCAAAGTCCAACCCAAAAGGATTTTTCTTTGATTGCTACTCACACAAACATTGGCTGCACATTGACACCAGTTAAAAAGGCATCCATATACCTATAGACAGCAAGTCCAGGATTATCTGGTTATGTTTTTCATAATTTTGCATGTAACAGTCAAGTGGAAGCCTATTTATTTTCAGGGAATTTTTGTCTTCAATGATGAAAAAAGGAGAGATTTTCTAAATAAAAATGGTATTTATTGGAGAATAAGGCATTGCAATCGAAAAACCTATGTCTTAGTAATTATGAATAGTCAGGAAGGTAAGCGAAAATGAACATTTTTATTTACCTTTTTATTATTGTTTTGAGACAGAGTCTCTCTGTTATCTTGTGTAGAGTGTCATGGTGTTGTAGATCACAATTTCCAATTCTTGGGCTTGGACAATTCTCTTGCCTCAACCTCCCAAGTAGCTAGGACTACAGGTTCCCACCACAATGCTCAGTTATTTTTTCCTATTTTTAGCAGAGGCAGGGTCTCACTCTTGCTCAAGTTGATCTCAAACTCCTGAGCTCAAGCAATCCACCTTCCTCAGCTTCCCAAAGTGCTAGGATTACAGGCACAAGCCACCATGCCCGAGTAAAACAAAGAGCCTTTAAAAGAAAAATGAGAATTATGTAACTGTTTAGAGATAATTATCTTTGGCTCCAAGCATCAGTAACAAGGGTAATGCTAGTCTGAAATCAGACAGGCAGTTGTTGGCCAGATGAATTTGTAGAAGTATCCTTTTCGTAAGGCTGTGATGATCTGTCTTCAAGGTTGTGTGTTTTGCAGAATCTTTTAAAATAATTTTTGTTTTCAGGCACCTATGCATGAGAGCAACTTAGCAGCTTTCCCTGGTTCTATTTTTTTTTTAATACACTAGACTCCATTTTAATTTTGATAACTTTAACTCTGATTTTTTCTTGATCTCTCAATCATTTTAACATATTTCTAAGAATTTTCGATATGTATTCAAAGGTAAACTCAGAGTACTTATGCTGGAATTCTAGGTCTTCTTTAGTTTCATCTGATTTGGTTTGTTTGATTTCCCCTTCTTATATTTCTAGTATCTTTTGTTTTTTGTTCTCTAAAGAAGACAGAACAGCAGCAGTGAAATATGCGTCTGCCAAAACCTGGGTTACTTTTCTGCTTCTTGTCATCTCATCCTTCACCCTAAATAATTATATTTTCTTCTTGCTAAGAAAATTCAAATTATTCATTTCCCTCTATTTTGTAATGCCCCATTGATTAATGTCAATTATAATAACCCAACTAACCTATCTAAACACCAGGTCTGAATTCTTCTGTCTAAGTGTATGTTTGTACCCATTGATCAAACTGTCTTCACCCTCTCAACTCCCTTCCCTTCCTGGCCTCTTGTAACAACCATCGTACTCTGTATTTTCATGTGTTTGACTTTTATTAGCTTCCATATAATAACTAGGAACATGTGATATTTTTCTTTCTGTGCCTGGCTTATTTTACTTAGCATAATTATCTCCAGTTCCATCCATGTTACTTAAAATGAAAGGACTTAATTCTTTTATGGCTGATTAATATACTATTATGTATATATAATACATTTTCTTTATCCAGACATCCACTTGAAGGACACGGAAGTTGATTTTATATTTGTGTTATTGAGAATAGTTCTGTGATAAACACACGAGTGCAGAGATCTCTTCCATATATGGATTCTCCTTTCTTTGGAATTATAGTCAATAGCAGAATTGCTAGACCATATGCTAGTTCTATTTTATTTGCTTATTTATTTTTTTACTATGCCTTCACTCTTATAGCTCTTTATTAGTTTGGTGAGGTTTTCTATTTCTTTAGGGCTCAATCTTGTGAGTTGTGTGTGTCTAGGGATTTAACTACTTTTCCAGATTTTCCAACTCTTTGGCATACAGTTGTTTGTACTGATCTTTCATATTTTTGTGATGTTAGTTGCTATGTACCCTTTTTTGTCTCTGATGTTATTTATTTGGATCATCTCTCTCTCTTTTTTTTACTTAGTCAAGCTAAAGTTTTGTCTATTTTATCATTTAAAAAAATGTTTTATTTCATTTACATTCCATATTGTTTTTTAGTCTCATTTTCATTTATTTTTTCTGTGAGCTCTGTTATTCTTTTCTTCTACTATTTTAAGGTTAAGTGTGTTCTTGCTTTTCTGGTTTCTTTATTTGCATAATTAGGTTGTTTATTTGAAGTCATTCAGGTTTTTTGATGTAGGCATGTATTGCTATAAAATTTCCTCTTACTGCTGCTTTTTCTTTAATCCATAGATTTTTGTATACTGTATTTCCATTTTAATTTATATCACTTTTTAAAATTTCCTTAATAATTTCTCCATTGACTCACTTGCAGATCAGGAGCATTTTTTCTTTTTAAATTAGGTGAAACTTACTAAATGTAGAATATAAATGTCTTAACACAATAACTAAGAAAATGCCATGAAGGCTATGTCAACCAGTTTGGTGAAAATATTTCAAGTTGCATATAAAACCAGCACATTGTACCCCATGATTGCAGTAATGTACACAGCTATGATTTAATTTAAAAAATCCTTTCACCCAATAAATAAATAAATAATAATTTTCTTGTGTTTATATGATCTCTAAGGCTTCTCTGTCATTTATTCTCTCACAGTGAAAAGATATATTTGATACTATTTCTACTTTTTGAATTTGATGAAACTTGCCTTGTGGCTAAAAACATGCTTTATCCTCAAAAACGTTTTGTCCTGATGAAAAAAGCATATATATTTTGTGGTTGTTAAACAGAATGCTCTATAAATGCTGTTAGGTCTATAATCAATTTTAACTCCATTTATTTTTATTGATTTTCTGTTTAGATGATCTTTCTAATGCTGACCCGAGGTGGTGTATTTCTCTACTATTTTTGTGTTGCAGTACATATCTCCTTTGAATCTATTAATGTTTTCTTTATATACTTGAGTGTTGAGTACACAGACGTTTGTGATTTTTACAGCATTTTGCTCCATCACCCACTTCATCATTATACAGTGACTGTCTTTGTTCCTTTATAAAATCTTTGGCTTGTTTTCTTTTTATTCTAATACAAATAGAGCTATTTCTTTTCTTTTTTTGGTTTCCACGTGCATGAAATACATTTTTTCATCTCACTTTCAGTCTGTGTGTCTTTAGAGGTAAGATGAGTTTCTCATAAACTCCCTATAGTTTGGTCTTGTTTATTTATTCATTTAGCCATGCCATGGATTTTAATTGGACAACTGAGTCCATGTACATTCAGTGTTATTCTTAGTAAGTAAGGATTTACTACTGCCATTATTTTGCTTGTTTTCTGGTTGTTTTATAATTCTTCTCCTTTTCTTTTTTTTTTTTTTTTTCAGTGGTTGTGGATCCTAAGTAATTTTCTTTGGTAATATGTTTTAGTTCATTGTTTTTTACAGTTAGATTATCTATTATATATTTTTCAGTGTGGTTACCATGAGGCTTACAAACAAACATATTTATTAATATAAAAAATTATTTAAACATTTGAAAACTTATCTTAGATCATAAAAACTTACTTAAATACAAAGAAAAAAATAGTCCCGAGACTCTACTCTTTAAGTCCATCCACCTTGCCTTATGGTTGCTTTAATTTGTATATTTTATATTGCATAGTTCTTAATTGTTTTCTCTAGTTATTATTATTTTTGATGTATTTGTTTTTTAAGCTTCACAATAGAGTTACAAGTAAATTGCACACTACAGTTCCAGTATTGGAATATTCTGGGTTTGTCTTTATATATCATTTTATCAATGGATTTCATACCTTCAAACATTTTGTTTCCGCACATAGCATAGTTATCATTGTTTCTTTCATCTTGGAGGACTTTCTTTAGCATTTCTTGTAATATGGATTGCATAGTGGAGAGTTCTGTCTTCTTTATATTTGAAGAATAGCTAAGACAGATAAAACATTAATGAATGACACGGTTTTTGTTTGTTTTGTTTGAAGCACTTTAAAATGTTGTTCCATTTCTTCCTGGAATTATGGTTCCTTTTGAGAAATCTGTTGCACAGAGTAATTGAACTTCGTTTATTCTGTATGCTATTTGCTTCTCTTCTCTTGCTTCTTTTAGGATCTTCTCTTTGTCTTTGACCTTTGAGAGTTTGATTTTTGTATTTATCAAATATTCTTTATTCCTTAGGATAGTTTCATTTGGTGTTCACTTAATTTCCAGTACCTGGATACTTATATCTTCTTCATATCTTCTTCAAGCTCAGAAAATTTTTTGTTATTATTTCTTTGAATTAACTTTCTACTTACTGATCTTTATCAACTTTCTCTTGAACATTAATAATTCTTAGATTGAGTTTTTTGAGGTAAATATGTTATATTTAGTAAGCAAACTTTGTTCTTTTCCTCTCTTTTTGTTTTCTTCTCTGACAGTGTAATTTCAAATAGACTGACTGTCTTTGAGCTCACTGCTTCTTTCCTCTGCCATATCTGCTGTTTAGAACATCTATGTTTCAGTTCAGAAAATATATTTCTAATTTCTAATATAGCTGTATTTTTATTAGTAGTAGCATATTAATCTCTGTGTTAAATCTCTCTGATAAATTTCTGAATTGGTTTTCTGTATTATCTTGAAGATCACTGAGTTTCCTTATATCTACTATTTTGAATTTTTGATCATGTTGCACCATCTCATTAAGGTCAATTGCTGCTTCCTAGCTCTGTTGGTTTGGTATGATCATGTTTGCTAATGTTTCTTATGAATGTATATCTATGGGTTTGCATTGAAGGATAGTTGTCTCTGCCTGGCTCATGTAGGTTTTTATTGGCTATATTTACTTAGAGATTTGTTATAACTTACTTTTTGAATTTCATATATATATACACACACATTATGTATATATTTTTTGTTTGTTTTTCATGGTTGTTAGGGCACTGCCTCCTTTGGAGCACTAGATGTTTTCTACATCCAAATGGAGGCGGTGCCAAAGAAAATATCCTGGCTATGTGGAAATGCTGGCTACAGAGCTAACTTTCCAGGATTGGGTGTGATAGTCTTCTCTCTCTTCTTTCTTTCTGGCTGTCCTCAAGGATACGTCTCCCTTTGAGTATTCATGATGTTTTCTGAGAGTTGAGCTATAGACAGGTCTTCAGCTCAAGAATACAAAATAGCAGAAAACCCCATTGCCCACTTTTATCTCACATTTTTGGATGTAAGAATTTTTGATATGCTTGATGATAGGCAGATTGGGCAGGAGGGGTTTCATGGATATAAGAATTTGATTATCTTACCATCTACTTGGATTTTTTTTTTCCTTTTTTTACTTATCTGTGGCCCCAGGAGGTGACTTTATCATTACAATTGAATTCTGGAATATTGCTGGTTATAAATTCAGCAATGCTTTACTTTTAATTAATTTATTTTTTTTTAGTGCTTTAATTTTTTTGTTTTATTTTATTTGTTCATGTTCTGTTGAGAGAAATTAAGCCAGCTTGTATCTATGCCACCATTTAAGAACCCTAAGACCCCGGCACTCTGATGTTTCCTGTGATACCAACAATTTCACCACATTTACTTTTGAAACATCAGTGTAAACACAATGAAAAAAAGGCAATTAATGTTTTAAGACTGTTATAAAAATAGTTCTACTTCTCAGATAATATGAAAGCATATTAATTACACTGAAGATTCCTGGACCACATTTGAGAACCACAGTAGTAAAATGTAGTGCATGTATAACTTGCCAGGAGTGTGTATTACACTATGAGTATCAGTCAATTCCTTTTCATAAAGGAGACCTCTTATTTTCCCACCTGGGTGGATACTTAGAATTTAGGTAAGAAGCCTCTGCTATTTGAATGAGCCCCACAAAAGCATATCAGTTTGTTGTTATTTCTAAGGTCCTTATTCATTTCTCAAGAATTTGCATAGCATTTTAAAGATTGTGTGTTATTAGCCCTATTTTACAGATAAATAAATTAAGACTACTATCTTATGAGGCTAATTATAGTCTTTTGTGCATAGGACTGGGATTTGTGTTCAAAAGTGTCTTAGTTTCACATGGGAATCAGAATTCAGGAAATACATTATCTTATATTTAGTTTCACTGAGAAATATAGTATTTTAAATTTCAAACTCATGATTTCACACTAATCAACATTAATGACTAAAAATATCTATGAGACCTGAGTTTAACTAAATAACTGTTTTTAACTTAAGAAGGTCATTGTTAACCCTACTCAATGAAGTAATTAATAGATAATCCCTTTTTAAGGTACTTGCTCAAATTCAGTCTTTAAATGATATTTTTCTCTGACCAAAGAAGCCTTTTTTAAGAAAGTTTTATTTCTTTTTAAACTTAAAGGAACCAATTATGTTATTCAAAGTTTCTCTAATGTTGTTTTCTCCAATACAATACATTACTTCATTAATCTCATTGTTTAGGATTCTAAACCAATATTCTATTATTAGGTTTGTTTGTTTGCTGTGGTGCCTGCACTAGGTAGAAAATTACTTTTTGAACAAATTCAATATATCTGAAAAAAAATTAAATGTCCTGAATTACCATTGTGCTTTTCTTACAGAAATTTATTTTAAGAAAACTTTTTAAGTGGCCAATGTCTTCAACTTGCAAACGTGAATCATAGCCTCTTCATCTGGAAAATGACTGTTCATAGAAATGTGAGCATTCCAATTAGTTAGAATTTTGACCTTTTGTTCTGTCGTGTGTTATATTGTGCAATACAATATGAGATGAGAAGCTGGAAGTTAGCTTCTTAAAGAGAACTTCTGAATTATCCTCAGGATGCCAAATGCAAAGAGGGTATATGCAGTATCCAGTCTGTTTATTTCAACTTCTAAATTGTAGCCCACACACTTTACACATGGACTCAACCTTGAATTAAAGTGATCAGAACACTTTACAGTGTTTCAGTGAACATTAAGTTATTCTAAAATCAAAAAGTTTCCCACAACTTTGGGGGTAATAAATTGTTCTTTATTGTACTGAAAATATTTTATGTTCCATTGTATACATGATGCTAGATGGCTTAAAAATGTTTTCAGTTCATTGTCTTGTCTCATTTCTAATATCCATCAAGGTCTGTGCAAGCTTTTTGTTACCACTGTCTTTTACAAAACAATCAGTTTGTTTTTTTAAGAGAAGAAAGTTTCCCTTAACTTTCCTCTATTTTCTTTGTTTTCAATATAACTGTTTCCTTCACTGAGGCCTTGAAAGCTACAACATACAGGCAGCAGGAATGATCTCACAATGGATCAAATGTAAAATCCTGTCCTATGAACTGAGAGCAGCAAAGTCACAAAATGTCAACCTCAAATTATACCAGATAAGTGGCAATCACCTTGATCATATACTATGTGCTTTGATAATGTGACATTTAAGACACACCAACCAGGCCCAAAGTAAAATACAATCAATAGCAGGTTAACTGCTGACTATCTCTGTGCTGTCTATCTACAACAACATCCTCATCAAAATGTGGTGACATTTCACCAAGAAGTTACAATCAGGTGAATTCTTCAATAACTCAGAATTTTTTACCATGCCATCATTTCTTTCCATTTTTTTTTTAGATTCACACCTCTGTGTTCTTTTTGAGGTTAATTTGGTTTTTGTTCATTTTAAAAATCCATTTGCTCACTTATTTCTTACTTTCAAAATGTCTCAAACACTAAAATTTATGCTATGAAAACTAGGAGAATTAGGCACCTGCCTCAAATGGTTTTAATGTTCTCAGATAAGCCACATACACTGTTAAGTGCTAAATGAAGATGCAGTTGTGAAAAAATAGTATCTTACTGATTATTTTTGTCAGATATGACCCTTCATACATCATCTTATAAATTTACCTAATTAGCGTCCATGAGATGAAGAAAAGAAATAGGTATTTCTAGAGAATAATTGCCAATATATTCATAATTATAGAATATAGCTTTCCAGTAGTCTGTGATTTTAGCAAACTTTCTGAAATGTGACCTTTTATTAAGTCATTTTATAGCCCCCAGCCCTATACACCACCTGAACAAATACAGGGAGGACATGGTTGAACAATATCCTTGACAATTCCATGTATTCCTGATGAATGGATGTTTTTAAGCCCTCATTGTTTGCCATCTCCACAGACAGGATTCAGTTAATGAAATGGCTAATTAGATTTCTGTAATCCTGTACTTATTGTGTTTGAGATGACATTTTGTCAGCATGCCTCTTGTGACTTCTTGGGTGTGATAGGAAACATTTTCCCTTGACAAACTTGGCTTTTGTTATTTTGGTGGAAAGGCAGTTTCCTCTGTTGAGAGAAGGAAAAAATTGCCCTCCCAAATACAGCTCTACCATTCAGCATTTAAACAGAGAAGAATAGGAAAATGATCATCTGATTAGACAAACAGGCCCGTGTTCAAAATCCATTTTCAAAATCAAATAATAGAATTGGATTGAGTTCAGAGTGGAAGGATGACTTAGGTATGATTACATACTCTAGTATATAGTCCTTGGCCAGCAGAATGAGGAAGGACTTAAAGTTTTATATTCTTAGTCTTATGCTTCATAAAAATGACATTCCTAAATAAAAATGGAGACAGGTTACATGTCAGGCAGCATTGCTAGACCCTGACAATTATACTGTAACCAGGAAGTTAAAAATCAGGACCAAAGTTAAAATTCAATTATACATAAATCGTTTAAAACATGAGGATGATAAGTGGCATTAGAATTTGATAATCGTTAAGTATAAAATAATAATAATATTTGAATATTAAAGAACTTGATTCCATTGTTATAAATTCTATTTTACATTTTAAGTCACTGCTCTAGCAAAATGACAGAAATTCGGCATTGGTCATTTTGAGAGGGATTCCTACACTTTTCTATGAGATTATGTCTAGGTTTATAATACTTTTTAAGTTAACCGAGGGATGGAGGTTGGATATATTTGTCAAAGATAATGATTTGTGCTTCCAGTAACATGAGTCCTAAGTGCACATAAGCCATGTTCCCTCAGTTTCCAGAACACTCACTGCTATTTCTGTGCTGTTCACTTGCACCAAACCCATTTTTTTCTTTATTGATGGGCCTAAGAAATATCTTTGATTTTAAGACATTATAACCAGCAACATTCACCATATAGTGATTGTCCCAATCTAGGGAAATCATCTGTAAGACATTATCTTAAATTAGAGATGGAACTTCCTTTTCATGTTGACTTCTTTCCATGGACTTCTGTGTGGTTAGGCCAGATCTCTACTTCTCTATGAAGCACCCTTTTGCATTGAAATCATTTTTTTTATGTACCCATCATTTCCTTTTACCCTAATCCCATCCCTAGCCTATCTTCAACAAAATAGTCATATTGCAATCAAAAGATAAAAAGAAAGAGTAATAAAACTTTGTTATTACTTATGACATCTTCTCCAAAATCACTTATGACTCCTTTTGGTTCTCCAAGAACTTAGGCTTTTGAGAAACAACAGCTACAAAAAAAAAAAAAAACCAGAAAGAAAGCATTTTGCTCTCATATTCTACTAAACCACATGCATTCCCTGATGTAGTAAGTAAAGCATGCCAGTAGTTATGAGAGATGAAGGAAGGGGTGAATTTGAAAAAGAAAGGAACAGGAAAGATCAGGGAAAATTATAAAAGTTCCTATATACATATGAACAGATTGATTTTTACTGTGGTCATAGCAAAGCAAACTTGGATAACAACTTTTTCTTATAATTTTGGGCAAGTTAAACTGTGTTCTCCAGAATTCCCTTCCTCATTGTTTCTGGACAATGTAGACTACAAACTATATTGTCTTAACAAAAGTTCAAGGAACAAAGGGAAAATGTAGCCATCTTGTATCATACATACAACCTTTTTGCCCTTATCTAATCAGCCACTAATCTAGATGTTGCTGTAAAGAGTTATTACAGATGTTATTAAAAAATCCATAATAAATGAATGTTAATTAAGAAAGATTATTGATGTGGGCATTACTTACTCCATTGGAAAGCCTTACAAGAGGTCATAAGCCTTCCCTGGGGAGAAAAGGAGAGAACAATAGAACACTTAGAACAATACCGTGGCCCAGGCTTGTGGAGGTCCTGCTTACTCTTGATCTTGCTTTTCTAATAGCCTGCCCTATAAAACTTTGTGTCTGGTTATTAAACCTTTGTCTGAGGCATAACCTGAAAATTTATAGCTTTCATATGAAGGCTAAAACCCAATTATAGCATAGGAATACAGGGAAAGGGGAAAGGGAGGGGAGGGGAGGGGGGAGTACGGGTGGAGGGAGGGCAATTGGTGGGATC
>CAUYON010103544.1:0-27522 GCA_963573935.1 Arctocebus calabarensis
GACTTTACCTCTTTTGTGTTTACATGGATGGAGCTGGAACATGTTCTTCTTAGCAAAGTATCTCAAGAATGGAAGAAAAAGTATCCAATGTACTCAGCCCTAATATGAAGCTAATTTATAGCTTTCATATGAATGCTAAAACTCAATTATAGCATAGGTTATGTATTTTAATAAAGTACATGCAGTGGTTTGATTATTCAGAATTTTATTTGTTGAAAAACAAAATCAAAGCTTACTTCGAAATCAGTGAAAAGGGTTGAAAACCCAAAAGACTGTATATAAGAAAATTCCCAAGATATAGAGAATAATGTAGGTTATGCTGAAACCCTCTCCAGTGGGGAAGACCACTGCCCAATTTATTGATAAAGCCTTAGAGACCAGGACGGAAAGGGAGCACATAGTTTACAAGTTTATTTTCAAGGACCCTGTTTTGATAGTGATGGAGGTATTTCTTTTAGATACATGGGTGAAGCAGAAGGTTAACACCAATGTAGTACTGAATAAGACTTCATACACGTGTTCTGAGTAACCTCAGAATGAGACTATCATTTGTGTAGCTTTACATGTGACCCTCCCAGACAGGATGGTATTTCCTAGTGTTTATTCTCAAGTAATTATTTGGGAAATTCTAAGGTACTCAAGAATAAATTATGAGCACAAGAATTGGCTGTTTCAAAAAGGTAGGTTTTTCAATGTAGCAGTTTTTAAACACTTTAAAGTCTCTCCTCATCACTTTTTTTTAATATTTATAAGCATATGCTGTGCTTGAGAAATGAGGTAATTCTCAGGAATAATTCCAGTTGATGAATCAAATCTATAACGGATGCATTGCATATACATTGATACACACAAAGGGTTATTTGGCAGTGTTTTCATGAATTTGACTCTTGACAGTGGATGTTCTTTCTCCGCGGCCTCCAACCCCATATAAAAGCACAGGGAGTTAAGAGAAAGTGTCAAAAAAAATAGAAGATGTTTGATATAACAGATTTAATTAACTGACACAAACATTGTAATATACTAGTACTTTTAATAACATGACTTTCCATTGTTCTTCAGGGGACACAACACAACAAAGAGAAAGATCTTTTAAAATGGCAGCTGCTGATAATTCTCTGCATTTGCACATTTCCTCCCTTCTCAAAAGCAAAACATCTCCTTCATTTCGTGATACTCCTCTAAGGTTAATGGATCCAAAGTCACTTTCTCAATAATTCAGATTTTTCACAGCAGTCCAAGTTCATTGCAAAGTCAGGGGAAAGGGAATTATTCTTAATCTAGGGCTAGGAAAGGCCACAGAAGAGGAATAGAGTAAAAAACTACTGAGCTGAAAGATTAACACTGATCCTAGATTATCACAAAAGATCATCTCAGTATTCTCCTGGTGTCTGTGCTACCTCCAGATGTTCAGTCGGTCTTGTCCTGCCTACTGATTTATTCTTTCTTAAACGCATCTTTGGTCACGCAGCACCCACACGCAATGTGTTCCATGGCTCCTTGTGACTGAAGTGTAAATGCCATCCCCTTTACCCTTTCTTTAGACACTTCTTGTCTTGCCCCACTTCTTCCACCCTCCTCAGTTATGGAAAGTATGCACCTCAGCCAGGTTGTGCCGTGTTGTCTCAGCTTGACATAAACATTACAGACTCCTCACTCTTTCTTTCAAAGACATTCTTAAACACACATATGTGCTGCCTATCGGCTCCTTCTTACCCAGCCTTTTCACTAATATTGTCTCCAAAAATTCTAGAAATAAATGAATAGTTTTAGAAAAGACAACAGACATTACTGCATCGAAATATTAAGCAATATTAATGATAATAATGGCAAGAAAGTAACGTTCACATTGTCAAATAAGAGTATGTCTATTATAGAATGCTTTTCTTTTCTGAATGTATTTATCTTCATTCATTCTTTATGTGGTTTTTGTTTCTAGTCTTTATTTCAAACATTGTTACTGTTATTAAATTTTAAGACTTTTTAATTCTGTGACGGCAAAAGTGATAACCTAATAAACACATGTATATATACAAATAAAAAATGAAGAAAAAATAAAATAAATAAATGAATACTTCTCATTCCAATAGACCCAATTTTTATCTAGACCCCTCCACTTTTATCCTGGGTAATATGCCTTATGTACCAAATACCTGTTTCCTTGAGGTGAAAGTGAGCTCCTGCAGGAAGGGAGCAGATCTACCCCAGGATCTTCCAAGTGCACCCTGTTAGTCACTGGTTAAATAAACCATCACTGATACATTTACCACTGTCTTAGACCACTCAGGCTTCTGTAACCAAATACCACACACAGAGTATTAATAAACATCAGAAATTTGTTTCTCACAAGTTTTGGAGGCTGGAAAATCCAAGGTCGAGGTCCCGTAAGGTTCATTGTCAGGTGACAATGAGGTGAGGACTCACTTTTTGGTGCATGGATGGTGCTATCTTATTGTACCCTAAATGGTGGAAAGGGGAGAAGACAGCTTCCTGGGCCTCTCTTAAGACACTGATACATAATGTTCCATTTTCATGACCGAATCACTTCTCAAAGTCTCCACTTCCCAACACTATTGGGTGGGTGACCCATTTCCAATATAGGAATTTGGGGGAGACACAAAACATTCCAACCATACTAACCACTAAGTCTGACTAGAGTTATATGAACTTCGAGATAGAGGTAATGTAAACAAAGTGGAGAATGTATCCCAATTATCTCCAAATTTGTACTTAACAAAGGTTGCGAGAATCCATCAGGTATACTAATTAGGTAGACACCTCTCTCATGGTGTTCAGGCGTCCTTGGGTTTTCCCTGTGTCTTGCTTCCACAGGACAAGGATGAACATCTTACCCGACTGTCCAGAATCATGTTGATTTCCTTTGGTCAGATCCACTTGACTCAGATTTTTCTGCTTAATAATATTTTTAGAGGTTTATATACTTAAATGACTGGATACCATAAATCCAAAAGAATGGATCTACACTGTGGGTTGAATATTTTAGAGCAAATGAGCAATTAACATATGAAGAAAAGTAACATTTCCCAAATATTGGTATAACCTAAGGGCTAAGCAAGACTCTTTATGAATATATTTAATTTATTGTCAATTTTTAACAATGAAGAAATTGAAAACAGAATGGCTAATTAATCTACCTAAAGCCACACAATCAAAGTAGCATAGCTCAGATTTCTGCTCAATATGCTGTTTTTAAAATAAGCTTTTATTTCTCTTGAGTACATACCTAGATGAAATATGGCCCAGTCATACAACGGATGTATATTCAGTTATTTTAGAAACTCTAGAACAATTTTCCAAGTAGTTGTATAATTTTAAACTCTTACCAGTATATGAGTGTCCCAGCACCATCACATTTTGCCAGAACTTGGCATTTTAAGTCATTTAAAACTGTAGCCGCTCCAGTAGGTATCAACATAAATAACAAACAGAGAAATTCTCCCAAGATGGTGGGTTTATTCAGAAATAAGCAAAAGCAATCAATGAGGAATATGTGTGCCATGGCAACCATGAACTGATTTGAGGAGGCTGAGGCAAAGGGAAGCTTTTAAAAGAAAAGGTAAGGATATGTATAAGTTTTATTTTCAGACAAAGAGAATGTTGGTTACAGGAGCTTACCTTAAGAGTTGACATTAGTTCATTAGCAGAGACAGCATATTAGGCAAAAAATCTGATACATATGACAAGCTGTAGTTTGAAAAGCTTGTGTTATAGGCATATGTGCTTAGGCGCGTTCAGGGTCTTTGTAATTGTTTTTATAGGTACGTGTGCACGAAGGCCTTCCCTGCCTAACCTGTGTCTGTCAGTCAGATGCTCTTGGCTCAGATTTTCCTATTTAGTAATATGTTTGAGTTTAACATGAGTAACTCCATCTTGATTTTGACTGCTTTCACACAGGTATATATTGGTATCCTATCGAGGATTTTATTTGCTTTATCCTAGTAAGAAATTATATTGAGTGTCTTTTTACGCTCTTATGAGCTATTCATGTATTTTCTTTTGGGAACTGTCTACTCAATCCTCTTCCTCATTTTTACTGGATTGATTTTCATATGGTCGCACAAAGGCTTGTTCATGAATGTTGTTCATTTTTACTTACAGGAGTAAAATAAAAAAACCCTAAACGTCTAAAAATAAGTGAATGGATATACAATATATAATATAAATCCATGTAATGGATACTAGATAGTGATCAGAAATGACTGATACATAACTGTGAAATGAATGAATCTATCATCAATGCGAAAGAAATCATAGCCAAAGAAAATATAACATATGATTCTATCTGCCACATATTTGGATAGTTAGACATCCAGAAATCAATGTAGGTATAGAAATACATAATTCTAAAAAATACAGATTAATCTATAAGTAAATAAGCAATTTTCCTGAGACCATGATTAGAGGACATCTTGAGGGTGACAAACATGTTCCGTAGTTTCATTACAGCAATGATGTTGAAGATGTTCGCATCTGTCAAAAATCTCTTCAAATTCTACACTTTAGTGGGAACAGAAATTATACCTCAGGCTGATCATAAACAGAAGATAAATTGATAGGTCAATAGACCTCTGATAGATACATACATACTTTCAGAAGACAGAGAAAACGCAATGTAATTCTATTATCCTTTTTCCTATGGAAATGAAGCCAAAGAAAGTGTCTGCATTCAGAAATATTTCTACCCTGACCTTATCTGCTGCTGTCTCTGGTTGTATCCTCTTATTTTCATGTCATTCACTGATTTACCACAAATCTCTATTATGAAACATCTGAAAACTCTCAGTTTTTTTTATTTCTTATGTTAATGACTTTAAGTGTAATGGGCATTGTCTTTAAAGTCATAAAATACTCTTTCTCTGTGCTATAGGCTACAAAATACTCCATTGTAAGAATGGTATTCTCTGCTAATTTCAGCAAATATTTATTACTTCTGAGGAGCATCAGGAAATGGACTTTCTCTGCCATTTACAGTTCCAGTGTGAGCAATACTGTATTCACAAGGACTTTAATAGGAAGAAGACAATTTTTAGGTTAGGCCTTAACTTTTTTTAAAAAAGTCTCCCATCATGCAGTGATTGTTGATAAGGTTAAAAAGAAATATAAAGAGGAAAACATCAGCCCTCCTGCGGCCTCATGGGTTTTATGGTTTAGTGCCCTTTTACAGATATATTGGCATTATAGGAAGAATATCTTTTATTTTATTTTATTTAATTCTCTCTTTTTTAAACTTTTTATTGTTTGGGATTCATTGAGGGTACAAAGAGTTGGGTTACACTGATGGCATATGTTAGATACAGTCCCAAATTGAACATGTCCAGAATACTTTTGGATTTTATTATTTTGTTACTGGCCACTATTCCATTAGCTGGAATTGAGACCTGTACAACTAATTTGCATCCCTTTATCTTCTTAGTGAATAAAATTGTCTCTAAAATTGTAAAAAAAAAAAAAAAAAAAAAAAAAAGATATAGTCCCTCTTATAATTGTGTCCCAACCCCCGAATATCACTGATGTAAAGTTCTTCAGATTCCAAAGGCAGGGGCTTTTACAGGTTGAATCCTTGCTGTCCTCAGATCACATCGTTTGTGTTCTATCTTCTTTTATTCCATGACCAGTTCTGCTCCCAAACTGCATCTGTCTTCAGAATGCAAATCTCTTTGCCATTATTTTCTAAACTATGCAAAACATGAGTACTAACAATAAAAGTAGCTCAGAACTAAAGACAGTCTTTGACACCTCAATAAGATTCATTTTATAAATTTTATGACAGAAAAAAAAGGGAAAAAAAGATAACTATCGATGGGTCTCTTTATCCTACCAGAAATACACGTATGAACACTTTATAGCCATACACTAAAAGGGTTTAGGAAATATTTTTGAATGTATAGAGAAATATCAGGTTAAGTGTGAAAAATAGTTCTCTTTAAAATTGTTCAACTTGCTTCAGAATCAGAAATAAACTCATACATTTCAGAGACTCATATTAATGTTCTAGCATCACCATAACTCTTTCCTCTTTAAATGTACCTCTCATGCCTATAAAGTTCTAATACCTGAAACGAAGATATATACAGGTAGAAATTTAACTACAACTGAGTGGGAAATCTAACTCAAGCATGACACTTTGAAAATGAGTACTTGACCTGATTCCTAGCTTCAAAAATTAGGCTGAGCGATTTCCACCCTTCTACATGTAGCTTTGGAGCAGGAAATCATGTGGAAGACTACTGCTAATAAATTAGGTGCTATGAAAATACAGTAGAGGGATTTCCTCAAGTTGAACTCAAGTTCATGTATTTCATAATCCTGATACTTCAACCATCTTTATACAATCTTTCTGATTAAAGAAGAGAAAAAACAATCCATATATCTTCTCTACCTCTGAATGGAGCTGGAACATCCTTCTTAGAAAGCTGTCCATGGATTTGTGTATTTTATACTTTTAAATTTTCTTTTTATTTTTGAAATAATGTCTCAGTTACCCTGGGTAGAGTTCTATGCTGTCATAGCTCACAGCAACCTCAAACCCTTGGGCTCAAACGATCCTCTTGCCTCAGCCTCCCTAGGAACTGAAACTACAGGTGCCTGCCACAATGCCTGGCTATTTTAGAGACAGGGTCCCACTTTTGCTCAGGCTGGTCTCAAACGACCATGCTCAGGTGAACAACTGCGCCCACCCTTGCATTTTATACTTAACAAATTTGAAATTGCCCCACCTTCCCATGACCCTTCGTGTATTTCTTAATACTTTTAATAGCAAAAATAGTATATCTTAAGGTGCTGAGATATGGGGTAAGATCAAAGTAAATTCTGCAAAATGGAAGCTATTCTCATATATTTATGGTTTCCATATTAAAATACATGAAGATTTCATTTCACAGATTTTTTTTTACAAAAGATTAACTCTTTGCTTCCTTTCAAAGTAGCTATTTTTGATACTTCACAGAAAAATACACAGAAGTTTTTCTTACTTATGATGACTTTATGTTTACCTAAATTTAAATGATATAAAATCATAGATTTCACCAATTTTGCTCCATTTTACCAATAAATATGAGTTTATTCAATTAAAAATATAAACTTTTTTATCCTTAATGTGAAGAACTTTAGAGATAGATATAATTTCTTTTCTAATAGTTACAAGCTACTTGTAATTCGATATGGCAAAAATACAGAGCTCCATTTTGAGGTATGAAATACATTTTTATTTTAAAATAAATATGTTAAAAACAGTTAATTTATGAATAACTATATGAATTATAAGCAACTCTAGCAAGAGCTGTGAAATAGTACATGAATAATAAAGTTTAGAAAACAGAGTTTAATAGAAGGCTCAATTTAAAAATATATATCCTTAAGCTTTAATAAAAGATTTCTCCCACAAGTGATGACATTTCATGTAATAGATGGCACTCTGTCACCCAGGCTAAAATGCCGTGGCATCATTATAGATCACTGTGACTTAGAACTCCTGGGCTCAGACTAGCCTTCTGTCTTAGCCTCTGTGGAATACCACTATGCCTGGTTAGTTCATTTTTACTTTTTGTGGAGATAGTGTCTTGCTATGTTGCCTAGACTGGTCTCAAACGCCTATTCTCAAACATTCTTCCTGCCTCAGACTCTGAAAGTTCTGGGATTATAGGCATGAGCCACTGTGCCTAGCTGAACTAAGTTTTATACTTAAGTTTGCACTACCATAATTTATTTCATTTTTTCTCCTTTGCCTTTACAGGAGTAAATTTCAGTGTCTTGGGGTTTATAAACATTTTTAATAACAAAAAGTCAGTAAAATTTTAAAACTCAAATTTTATGTGTTCCATTTGTTGAATATTTTGATAAAATATTTTTATTGTTTGATTTCTACTTTTTAAACAACTCACCAAAACTTTATTTTGATTCCTTCGAACTGTATTGAGCACTATAGAAGCATAGCTGGGAGAGAAGACAGACAGGGCAGATTCAGGAGAGAGCTGCTAAGGTTTGCTCTTAGATTCTCCTTCCTCAAATTCTAAACATATTAGCTGGAAAATATTAGAACATGAAAACCTCCCTATAGGAGAACAGTCCTTTATGTCTCATTAACCAGCAACAAAGACACTATTAAAGATGTTTCTACATTCATTTGTAGAAATTAGACACACAACTTGAATAGAATTTTAATGAAATTCAAGTGAAATGTAAAATTATTGGTAAGTTTTGACAACTATAGCTTGTATTGGATTGGTGGAATATTGCAGTTTTAGATATGTGAGCCAAGGACAATTCCAAGTACATCAATGTTTCATAGGTTTGTTAAATAGTATAGACAGTTTTCACCCATATGACATATTGCTCTGAACTTGGTATTTGTATTTTCATCACATGAATTTTTTTTAATTTTCAATGATAAACTTTTAAAATTAATTTTAAAGAGTATATACATTAATGTCAAATGTGTCACCTGAAATGAAAGAAATATCTAAAACATTTTATAATATTCTTTATGAATTATATAGAGAAAAAAACAAACTCTTACTAGAATTCATTAGTTTGCTCTTTGAAGCTTCTGATGAGACACGTAAAACTGAACATGACCTAACTTTCCCTGAAGGTTTTCAACTGTTAATGTACCAAACATATTAATAGCTATTATGGGTTTTGCTTTTTCTACATGCATAAAAATATTGGGGTCAAATCACGAAGTTTGACGCTTCACTCTGAATGAATTTTGTCATATATAAACAATACTCTAATTTTAAAGGTAAGTGAAATTTATCTGAAAGAATAGTTACCTGACCCAAAAGAAAAGTCATCCTTAAAAATACGTCAATATTGCCTTTTGAAGATTCATGTATTAAATCAGCATTGATGAACACAGCTTTTAAAAAATAGACTCTAACTTCTGAGGTAGAAGTTGACTCTCTAACACCCTATTTATGTTTCCTGGTTTTCACCAGATCTGGGCCCCAGATATACTGGACTGCATAGAAATTGCTGAAAAACATTTTGTGCCAGTTACACATTCGGTTTTGTACACTTTTTGAGAATGACATAGACAGTAGGACAGGAATTAGGTTTTTTTTTTTTTTTTAACATATACTTAGTTTCCTGGCCCATTTCTGCCAACGAAATATACTCCAAAAAAAATTAAATAAACTAATAGGCTTAGATGCACACAATTCATTTTAAAATTCACTTTAGCTAGAACATTGATACTACTCTCCATATTCTTGTGCCAAGACAGCTCACCCTTTATTTTCCACACCATGTATTTTCACGTATTTCTAATGTTTTGCACCCACCCTGCCAATGGAGACTCGGAAGCTTCCTGTATCTAGCAGGCCAGTGTAACCGCCAAGGTACAGCAAGCTGTCGCAACAGGTGGCTACCAGGAACAGAAAAGTGGAAGATTGCAAGGAATAAGCTGTTCTACCCTTCTCTGATGGAGATCACTTCCTTTTAATAGAGAACATTGTAATTTTTTTTTAACAGGGCATTGTTAATTATCTTTTATCTGAACAGGGTTGGAAAAAGTGATACAAATCACCACTGGTTGTGTTCATTGCGATTTTACATCAGAGACTGCTATTAATTCCACACGCAACTCCCACACTAGGAGGGGGCAGGTAGAGTAAAACAATCTGATCTTCAGCTTAGTTTAATGCAGCTATTAATAAAATGTAATTCCTAAAATTGAAAAAACCCAGAAAACTCTGAAACAATGTTAAGCATGACAGAATGGGATGCCAGGACAATAAATATAAACTGGATCCATTAGGGGAAAACTGAAATATGGTCACCTTAATTAAAAGCACAACCTGAAATCTTCTCAAATTCAGTTTAGAGATTATAATATTTATTGAAAACTTCCTCCTTTTTCCTTTTTTGTAGAGACAGAGTCTCACTTTATCGCCCTCTGTAGAGTGCTATGGCGTCACACAGCTCACAGCAACCTGTAACTCCTGGGCTTAGGCGATTCTCTTGCCTCAGCCTCCCCAGTAGCTGGAACTACAGGCCGCCTGCCACAACGCCTGGCTAAGCCCATCCCTTTACAAACCCAAGTCTAACCCAATTTCTTTCAACTTATATATTAATTTCAAATCTGTATGCCTTATTTTATGTATTGTGCCTTGCAAAATTTGCAGCATTTACATTAAATAAAATTTCCTAAATTTCCATACATTTCATGTTTCAATTGATCATGACCATTAACATAACAAAATGGAAAATTCCTAAGGACACTTCTCAGGATTTTACATCAGAGTCTGGGAAATGTGCATACATTTGTGTTAAAGTCTTGGCTGATTATTCAGACATTTTCTATAAATCTTCTTTGGTCGTATTAATAATATACGGTACATGCTGCATCTCTAGGGATTATAGAATAAATTTTATGTTTTAACAGAACTTATCTAAAAGGTTAAATTTTAATTAGAGTCAAATACAGCAATTCTCTCGATATTCAAGGATTCTGCTAAAATGCAATTCCCTTCTGGAATTAGAGGCAATAAGAATAAATATATGTTAACTCTTGAGCACACAGCCACATTGTTCTCACAATATAGTTACTGTTATGTTTTGCTTTTGCCCTGTTGCAAACCAGTAAAAATATTAACATTCTGCCAATGAAATTTCATCAGTACCATCTAAACACTTCTTTGTATCCCCAACAACTGTATAGCCACTCTTTTGACAGTGCAGAAGGTTTGGGGTGAGGTATGGGCCCAGAAGCTGTCCTAGCCAGTGTCTTTCAGATAAATACATACATGATAGACAGGTGAAAGATATAGATCAGACTGATGGGTTTGCTTCAGTAAGTTTAAAGGTGACTTTTATCATTGCAACTGATTAAAGTCTAATAATATGACTATATGTATGAAATATTGAGTGTTTTACAATATAGTTCTTATTTCAATGTAGTGTAACTCTGCCTTAGGAAAAGAGCAAAATGGAAACGTAAAAATAATAAACTTTGCTTTCATTTATATTCATGATATTTTAACTAAAATAAAACTTGAACATACTTTGCTTACTTTTTTATATGTATGTTAATTCTCCCATGAGCTAAAGTATTTTCATAGTTTACTTCCACACACCAATACTCAGATACCTAATAAATGGTCGTGACCAATTCAATGTTTTCTTAGAAATTCACACTTGAGTGCCAAGCACATGATTTGATTACATTATAAAATTTAGGCTGTTAATATGAAAAACTTTGTTGGTTTGCTTTTAATTTGTCATGTCAGAGACACTGTACAAGATCTTCCTCACATCCACAACGCCCACCTCAATAATACTTGAGAATTTGATAGTCATATTTTTCCAAATGAACAGAAAACATTATAATGCAAAGCATATGTTACAGAGATTTGGCAACACTGAATGGGAGAGGGAAATATCAGAAAGAGGAAAGAAAGAAAAGCTGTGGATTTCAGAGAGCACAGTTCTCAAGAAACTGCCTGGCCGTGGGTTAAAAGCATAGTGGTGTTTAACGCTTTCCTGTTGTCAGTGGGTCTGATATGCGTCTGTTGGCTTTGTCATCAGCTACCTCACAATGCAATCTCTAGAAGGCAAGGATTGTTTCTACAGAGCTTGCTAAGGAGCCACATAGTCATGGATATTTAATAAATGACCTTTGATCCAAAGGAAAAAAAAGAAATGGATTAAAATGAGGATGGAGAAAACTACATAGCAAGAAAGAAAGAAAAATATCACTTGGTAAAAATCAAGAAAAGGAGAAATACCGCCTACACTATTTTTCATTTTATGAACTAATGTTCCAGTGACCTAAAGTGTCACATTCACATTGTTAAATTTATATAAACAACTGACATAGGCAATGAATATGTTGTAAAAATCATTTATAATCTAACTAAGAACTATGCTGACTCAAAGGTAATAACTAAGGAAAATCTTGACCTGCCCGCAGGCACTTTCTCCATTTGATCCTGAGAGTATTGTAGTTTCTTTAACTACTGAATATGCATTTATTGACCTCCTCAAGTTTGATAATTTATCAATTTTGCCTCACTGATAAGCATATCATATTTAGCTGCCAATATAAGTGTATTCTATTGGTTTGTTTTGTTTGTTTGTTTGTTTTTGTGACAGCATATACATTAAACTTCCTACTGCCCAATATCAAAAGTTGGATTTAGAGAAAATAACATTTAGGAAAGATGTACAAAAGATTATATAGCCTATTTCTTTTTTAATTTAATTGTTTTATTAAATCATAACTGTATATATTTATGGGGTACAATGTGGTGATTTGATATACAATGTGGAATGCTTAAATCAAACTGATTGACATAACCATCATCTCACTTAGTTTTGGGGTTAAGACATTTATAATTTACTCTTAGTTACTTTCAAGTGTTTATATAGTCTATTTCTGTAGACACTATGCTATCTATGACTTTATTTAGCTCAACAGATATCTGTATATTTGAGGACTATTGTATTTGTTCCTGATAGGACTAGCTTTATTAAATTGTGATTCAGTATAATTCCACTGGCCTACACTATAAGAAAAAGCACTACGCAATTCTAAGCTATGTTCACCATAAGATGTGGATAAGAATTTTCTTTATTAGGTTGCAGTGTCCTCTTTGAAAAAACTCATTAAAAAAATAATTTGTTCTTGGGCAGCACCCATAGCTCAGTGGGTAGAGTGCTGGCCACGTACTCCCAGGCTGGCAGGCTCAAACCCGGACCGGGCCAGCTAAAAAACAACAATGACAATTACAACAACAACAAAAATAGCAATTTGTTCTTTATCAACATTATGAATCCTATGCTTATCCTATTTTATGCTTTTCTACTATTTCTACTATAAGGTGTAATGTTGGAGTCAGACTAGCACAACTTTTTGTGTTTTAGCCTCATTTCTAAATTTATTTTTATTTCCAAGCTGTATCTCTTTACAGTAAATATTTCTAATTATTTTTATGTATTTTCATAACTTTCTTAATCTTCTCTACAATAATAAAGTACATAAATAATTCCTCTAAGAGTTTTCTATATACTTTAAGCACACCATATTCCTCATGCCCCCCAAATTGGCCATTCTAAATTACTGAAAGGGCTATCCTATGAAATATGAACTATCTCATTTTAAAAAACGTTTTCCTTCTGACTTGCAGGAGAAGGTCACCCAAGTCGCTAGCCAGCATGGTGGCTTATACCTGCCGTCCCTATACTCAGGGAGCCTGGAGCGGGAGGATCGCATGAGGCCACAAGTCTAAGACCAGCCTGGACAACAAGGTGAGATACCATTCATACAGAAAATTTTTCTAAATATTAGGCAGGGTGTGGTGGCAGACACCTATAGTGTCAGCTACTGGGGAGGCTGTGGCAGGAGGATCATGTGAGACCAGGAGTTGGAGGCTGCTGTAAGCTATAATGCCACAGCACTCTACTGGGAGAGACAGGGTGAGGCTCTATCTCAAAACAAACAGACAAACAAACAAAAAATCCAAATTACTGCTATTGGCCCCCTGAAGTTCTGGAAAGGAGGCAATTGGTGTCTGAAGTGTTTTTAGGTGGGTGTGTGATGCATCTGTGGCTCCGGACACCTCCTTTGAATACTGACATTTTAATCACAGTTAACTGTAGAAGGAGTATTTCTGAAACAAATCTGTAAGCCCATTTTATTCCTAGGTGATATATTTTTTTAATAGCCGCCACTTAACCCTTTTTCATTGTTCCCCCATTTTCATCATTTTACAGAGATTTTCACTGTGATCAGTTTTTTTTTTTTTTTTTTAACTTGTTGGGGATTCATTGAGGGTACAAGAAACCAGGTTATGCTGATTGCGTTTGTTGGGTAAAGTCCCTTTTACAATCGTGTTTTGCCCCCAAAAGGTGTGGCACGCACCAAGACCCCCCCCAACCCCGGCTCCTTCCCTCTCTCTGCTCTTCCTTTCCCCACCCCTCCCTCGTGATCAGTTCTTTTCATTAAGAACAGAACTTTCTGCTGAAAGAAAGCGAAGCACACAGGGCCAGAGGTCACATTCCCATCCCCTGCTCCTTTCCTGCTGGAGGTTTCCGCGTCCTGCCCTCCCACGTGCCCCTCAGAGATGCGACCGCAATATGATTTCTCTCTCAGGATTCGTTTTCTATTTTTGGCTATATAAAATTGTTACTTGTTAAAAATATGTTTTACTTCTCCTCTTATATTCTATTTCATTAAAGAGGTGCCTTCCTCATTTGTAATGAAATCTAACCTCTATATTTCTTTTTCTGTGATGGCATATCCATCATCATTCTTCTTACCTTTCCAGAAACTCTACTGAGACCTTTTCTACCTGCATTACAATATCTCCAGGTACCCTTTACGTTAAATTAAAAAAGCAAAAACAAAACTTTTTTATCGGACTTATCCCATGTATTTCTTCTTGCTTTTGGGGCTAATCTCAATCAATCATCTACATTCTAGGAAGCTACACAAGACTATGACCTCACTCATTAATTGCTTAATATATGACTACTTCTACCTCCAAACTAAGGACTATATCTTTAATAAAATGGCCTGTAACTTTCTGATGACTCTTCAAGAGCAATGACTTGTGCTTTCTATTCTTTAAGGCTGGGAGAGGTGGCTCAGGCCTGTAATCCCAGCACTTGGGAGGCCAAAGGGGGTGGATTGCCTGAGTTCACAGGCTGAGCCAGAGCAAAACCTCACCTCCAAAAAACATAGCTGGGCGTTGTGGTGGGCTCCTGTAGTGTCAGCTACTTGGGAGGCTGAGACAAGAGAATTGCTTAAGACCAGCAATTGGAGGTTTCTGGAGCTATGACTCCATTGCCCTCCACCAACGGTGACAAGGTGAGACTCTGTCTCAAAACAAACAAACAAACAAACAAAAAACCTTTTTCTGCCATTCTCTGTGGCCAAAGATTTTCTCTTACTATATGAGCTCTACATTTTCTTTTGTACTTTTTCCTTTTCTTTTTCCTTTCTTTCCCCCACACAAAAATGTGCTTCCTTTTTTCTTTTCATTCTTATTTATTGAATCTTCTTTGCATCCTACTAAACAAGATTAATAACAATATATTCATCAGTATGATTTGAGTATCTGCTTTCTTCCGGGCACTGAAGTAAATGTTTTATATGCATTATCACCTTTAACCTTATATGAACCATATGAGAGAGCTGCTATTCATATTCACATATTGTAGATGAAGAATTTGAAACTTGGCTGAGGTTGTCCATGTAGTATATGTGATAGGGCTTCATTTTAAACTGTCTTAATTCAAAAACATTGAATTACTACCCTATACCAATTAGATGTTCCATCATTGCCCCTCAATGTTTTTACCTTTATTTTGTTGTTATTTTCAGTTTGTGTTCAAATGTCCATATTAGCCCCCCCCATTCTGACGCCCCATCTGTCCTCTAATCTTCTAGGGCAGCGGTTCTCAACCTGTGGGTCACAACCCATAGGAACTGTATTATAGGGCCGTGGCATCAGGAAGGTTGAGAACCACTGCCGAAGGTAACATTTACTACCTGTTTTCTCCTCCTACATCCACTAATTCTCTTATCCTCTGCTCAACTGAAAATAAAAGAAGTGAGCTAAAATTTATTGACAGTCCACACGCCTGTCATCATTCTTACAAATAATAATAATAATTGCCACTTATTTATGGTTTCATGTCCATAAGGCACTATGTCAAACATCTCCCACCCAATATCTTATGTAACCTGTAAATATTCTTGAAAATATAAAGAGCTCATTCCAATCAATTTACAATCACAGATGTTATTGTTATCCTAGGCAATATTTTTTAGTTTATGTGATGCCTGATTTGCTTCATTAATATAGCTTTCCTGAGTTGAGGCACTTGAATTTGCAACCCTGACTTAGCCAATGAGAAACTTCATTTGCTTTCTTTTCCACTTCATTTCTTCTATTTGAATTCATCTTTCTCAAGGACCTTTATTTTTTCATGATTTGTCAGTTAACATGTTTTCAAGAGCAACTTCAAAAAAGAAAAAGACTAACAAAGAAAAATAAGAATGTATGGACTTAAGTTTCTGGAAATCCAATAGAAGGATGGGCTCAAATATTTTCTTGATCCTTTGGCTCTAGTTCTTTATAATTTTGAAAGCTTTGACTTCCATAAATGTCAGGTTTGATCATGTATTGGCTTCAAACATAGCCACAAGCATCAACCAACCATGAGTGGATTCTTCTTCATAATCTGGGGAAGAGAACATTCCTTCCTCTTACTATCAAACTGTATTCTGAGTTACACCATCGTTGTGCTTCCCTGATATATTGCTCATGCCATTTATAGGCTGACTCAGACCTGGGTTCTTTAAAGCAATCAACATGGCAAGAGAGTTAAATTTACTCTTAGACAAATAAGGCCCACTTATAGACACCATGGCAGGGACCATCGAAAACTTCTTAGTTATTGCCCAGTGTATAAGAGCCATGTAATATATGACGCTATTTCTCTTACTTTCTTGCACAGGTGAAGAACTTGAGATTACCTAGCACAATGTCTCAAATATAGTAGATGTTCAGCATATTATTAGTGAGCAAACATTAAATAGCTTGACAGTTCTGGAAGCAAAGACATTCAAAGTTAATTGGCTTAATGAATACTACCAAATCAAGAACAATTTTAGGGATAGTCACTGTATATATGAAGCTTACGAGTCAATTCTAAATTTATTCTTAAAAGACCCACACCTCTATAGTATAAAAATTGAATTGCCAAAGGAAGTTATTATATTGGATCCATTGATAATTTTGCAAATAAAAGCCAAATATTTTCTAAATAATTTTTCCCTAGAGAGGCATTATGAATTCTATAAATAAAATATTAATTTTATTATACTCTCATAAATAATTTATATTAAATCACATAATTTAATTTTTGAAATTATTCAAATGTTATATTGTTCAGATGCCTATGGCACAGTACCAAACATTCATTCCAGTTATGGAATCTATTCTCTTGACAAAAGACTGTGGGCAATAAAAAATTATTGAATTGAGTTGAATACTTTCACCCAGAAGTGAACTCTTCCTATTTCTCAACAATACAACTAAACTTAAAAAGTTATCTCTATTACCTGTATCAGAAGTTGGAAAAGAAATTCAGAGAAGAGAAAATAATATTGACTGAAGATGATGTGTTAGTTTCTATGCTCAATAGATATACAATAAAATCTTTTTAGACATATTTTTTAAAGGGTTGGATATTTGAGCACTACCCATAAAAAATAATTTCTCAGGATATACATGGATGTTTCATTCAAAAGGATGAGGCTGGTGTATAATTTCTTCAACTAAAATGGATGTCTGAAATTTACCACCCAACTGTTCCCTTGATAAAGCATACAGTGACATCAAACTTTCTTCTTTAAAATGGTAGTCTGTGTAATTTAATGCCAGGCTCAAAGGAGAAACATAATATAGCTTTTACTTGAATCTCTGAAGTATTGTCTGTCACAACCATGCAACTGTTTGTAAGTTTGTAAGCATAATAAACAGGCTGTGAAGATGCATTCCTCTATCAAACGCAGGTCTCAAATGAGCCACAGTTGAGTCTTTTCCATGCTGTGATTTTTAAAAACACTGCCTAATCATTTGTTAAAAAGAAAATTCTAAATTCCTGTTTACATGTGCAAAACATAAGTCCTCCAGTTAATTCTAGTGGTAGCAAAAGAAAAAGTTTAGAGTACAGAAGCCACTAATGTTAGGCACTCAAACAGCCTTTCAGATGGTAGTTCAAGAAAGCATTCCCGCCAAAAATCATCACTGAAGTATCAAGCTAGACCATTTACCTTACACGGATCAAGCACTTGTTACACTGTGTAAAAATGTGTGTCACAGTGTTGCACTCATTCTCCTGGGCAACTTTAAGACCCTTTCACAGGGGGACATGTGTTGAAATTATTTTTATAATAACACCAAGACATTATTTGTCTTTTTCACTGGGTTGGCAATTTGCACACATGGTGTGAAATTAACAATAGGTTAAATTGCTGGTGCCTTAGTATAAACCAAAGCAGTAGCACTAAATCATACTAGTATACACATATAATCAGGTATTTAAATGATAAAAATAAATTAAAGATAATATTTGTGAGGAAATGAGGCAATTATCTGGAAACAGACAATTATCTCTGTTTCTTACTTCCAGCTGCAGAGTTTATCTTATTGGTCTCCACAGTCACAATGACAATCTCTTACACATGTGTTACCTTTGCATCTAAGGGGTCGACTATCATTACGTTCTCTCGGCCTGATTTCAGAAGGAGCCAGCTAATTGGCTTTCTCATAATAATTGCTCCTAAGGTTAAATCCTTTCATACCAGACTATATCATGTGTTCTTGCAACAGACACACGTATCTGTACCTTTCTACAGTGACCATCAGGTATAAAGAACAACCTGGCACTCTGGGCAAATCGGGGTTAAACTAAGAGGTGGAATTATTTGGGGTTTATACCCTAACCTTCCAATCCTTTTCCTTCAGTCACAAATATGTGACATGTTTGGGAGATTGTGTTTAGCTCCATAGACTTGGAACATGATGTGTAGGGACAAGTATAAAATGATGATAACAAGGTAAATAGAGTAGCCTTAGATTGAGCAGCCTTTCCTGCCCCCTGTACTAGAAGGTTTGATGCTTGTCATGTAGGTACTGAGGCACTAGTTACTAAACTCTACTAAAGTGTTTTACAGATGTGCTTCCCCATAAAAGCCTAGTGACTTGACCAGTAAGAAACTATTGATACCAGGCTTCTGTTAATAGATGAATATATTAACTGGTGACACAGATTTTAAGTACACAAAAAGGGATTCTGCTGGTGTGATGGAGTTGATGAATTATCCTGTATTACTCAAGTAGATCCAAGCAGATCACATGGGTCCTTGAAAGCAGAAACTTTCTTTGCTGTGGTCGGAAGAAGATGAAGAGTCTGAAGATATGATGGTACTGACTTTGAAGACACGAGAAAGGGACCCAGGAGCCAAGGAATACTTGGATTCTCAAATCTAGAAAAGGCAGAAAATGAACTCTCCCCCAGAGCCTGGAGAAAGAAATGTAACTCTTACAACTTCTTTATTTTATACAGTGAACTCTTTCTCAGCTATCTGGCCTACAGAAATGAATAATAAATGTATCTTGCCTTAAGCCATAAAGGTTGTGGTAATGTATTATGGTAGCAATAGAAAACTAATATACACAATTATATTCATTTACATGGAGAGGTAGATGATACCATAAATATGGACTAAGGAACAAACAAAAAAACAGGAGTGAGAAATTCTTCCTCATCATTACGTGATGACAGTGGTATGGAATAATGCTAGTTTTACATTGTGCTCAAAAGTTAATTTTAATGGCAAAATAGGTTTTGTGAAGTAATGCTTTTAGATATATTTCTTTCTATAATTATGTGAACTCAGTTTTCAGAACTAAAACATTGTATCTACAGTCTTCAGGTTAAGAATGAGCCTCATTATCCATTTCAGTGGAGAAGTGGTTTGCTCAAGAAGCATTCTAAATATACAGTTTCATCTAAAAAACTTTCATATTCTCAAAATTATAAGCAAAATAGTCTCTGGAGTTATTGAAATCAAACTTCAGAATTAAGGAAAATTCTTTTTTTTTTTTTTTTTTTTGTAGAGACAGAGTCTCATTTTATTGCCCTCAGTTGAGTGCCGTGGCATCACACACCTCACAGCAACCTCCAACTCCTGGGCTTAGGCGATTCTCTTGCCTCAGCCTCCCGAGTAGCTGGGACTACAGGCGCCCTCCACAACGCCCCGCTATTTTTCTGGGTTTTTTGCAGTTTGGCCGAGGCCGGGCTTGAACCTGCCACCTTCCGTATATGGGGCCGGCGCCCTACTCACTGAGCCACAGGCGCCACCCTGGGAAAATTCTTTATATCAAAGACAAAATATAGAATAAGTTATATTTAATTCCCATTTTACAGGAATGGTTATGTAAATATTTGTTAGCTTTCTTCCTTATTTTTTCATTATATTTAAAAAAAGTTAAGTTCTCACTGTGCTTTACATTTCCTAAAGCTAAATTTTTTTCACAGCATTCTGGCTAAAATAAAACTTTCTATGTCTTTTGGTTTCAACAATAATCTATTTCATTGACTATAAACATATGGGTACACATTTGTATTTGTGCGTATGTACATACATGTTAAAAATTGTAATTAAATCTGTAGGAAATTATTTTAATCATTTTTAATATTATAGGTAACACCACCTGTGACATTAAAGGGAAAAATGAGCTACATACCATGCATACCTATATTGACATGAGTAGAAAAGTAGTAACAGTCCAAATTTAAAACAAGTTAAAACAAAAAATTATAAAACAGGACTCACAGAGATCATATAACAAAAAATCGAGAACAAAATAAATAACCAAGGCATCATTAAAATCAGAATTTATAAAACATGATACAAATGTTCAATATAAACATATTTGCTTCAACAGCAAACATGCATGTGAAAACAATTCATTCAATAGAGGAAGGACACACTTTCAAATTGATCTTGTATCAATATCCTAATATGTATTTGTAGCAGACACACATGAGGAAATCCTTCCTATTTTGCAGACATCTTTGAATTAACCTAGAAATTAAAATGAAAGTGCTGGAATTATCTTTAAATGTTATTGCAGGGTGGGAAATTGTTACTGCTTTTTAATATATTGCAACATATGGAAAGATATGAGATCACGCTACAAAAAAAGCTACTTTGTGTCTGGAAAATAATAATAATAATCGGAACTCTTCCTTCTAGTTATGAAGTTTCTGATAAGATGAAATGGATCATACATTCTTCCTCATGATGAGGAGTTATTTGATGGCATCTGAGGCTCAGAAGAACACGCCCCTGCATTACTTCAAGGTTCTTTATTTAATATAATTGGTAGCTGCAGGAAGCTTTAAAGTTGAGGCTTGTTACAAACTCAATGGAATTTATAAAGGAATAGATTATGAGATTTTAAATTAACATAGAAATGGTGATTGTGACTCAAGAAGGCAATAAGGAATAAGGCAGCTTATTACCCATTACTGCCTCCACAAGATACAAATCCTCAAAGCCGAAAGGATGAAAGCCAGAATTGCATAAAGAGCTAACAGCAGAATTAACTTCAATTTGAAAAAATAATTTGGGGGATGTAGTCACTTATGCTTCCTATCCAAGAAGAGAAGAAATTAAGGGCCTTAACTATGTTGAGTCATTTTCTAAGATTCTTGCATGGAGGCTACGGTGATCAGCTGACCAATGGTGGCTCAGAAGTGTCTACTTCCTAATCCCTCCCACCCGTAAATGTGATCTGGTATAGCAAGGAGGGCTTTGTAGATATGACAAAATTAATGGTCTGGAAATGGGAAGGTTATTGGGGATTATCCTGGTGGGCCTGATGTAATCTCAAGAGTTCTTGGAAGAGAAAGTCAGAAGGAGTCAGAAAGAATAGGAGATGTGAGAAGACACAAGAGGTTGAACTGATGAAAGAAAGGGACCAAGGCAAAGTTGTCAAAGTTGGCAAAGGTAAGAAAAAGAATTATTCCCTTAGAGCCTTCAGAAAGAGCCAGACATGTTAAAGCTTTGACTTTCACCTAGTGAGAATGATTTTAGACTTCTCACCTTCAGAACTATAAGAAAATAAACGTGTGTTATTTAAGCCATCAATTTTGTGGTAATTTGTGACAGCAGTAGTAGAAAATGAGCATAACTACTAAATTGGGCTTAGGAGAGCTAACATGTCTCATCCACAGAGATTGGGAGTGTCTCTGAAATTCAGTTTATGCAAGAATTCATTCCTTAAAAACCAGCATTTGGAAAAAAAAAGAAAAAAAAGAAAGAAAAAAAAAAAAACAACTCCCAGCATTGGGAGAATACTTCCAATAGTTAAGGTAATTTGAGTTAGAAAATAGTATTATTTGACTTTGTTCTTCAGTAAATAAATAATTGAAAGGTTTTTTTTTATGTTTACCTCTTTGAAAATGCACTGTCTTTAAGAATCAAATAGTGATAACAGTGATAATGAACATAATAAAAACATAATACTAAAGTCAACTTAAATTCTCAAATTCTTTATTACCTTTTCTTTTTTTCTTCAATAAACACCTTTTTCACTGATATATATCCAAACTAAGAACTGGCACCCAAATTACTTATATTGAATCTCAAGAGATATCTACCCCAAAATCGAAGAGAAAAAATAAAAATAAGCACTAACAAAGAATTTTGGCAAAAGTAACATCTTCCTTAGAATATATGGTTTTTAAATTATAGTTTTATTACAGTACTAATGTGATATGTAAAAAAGCCTGACTAGTTATAGGCTCTTTAAGTAAAAATATTATAGAAATGTAGTTTATGAAATTATTATTATTATTTTTTTAAGACCCAGTCTAACTTTATCACCTTCCGTGGAATGCTATGGCATCATAGCTCATAGCAACCTCAAACTCTTGGCTTCAAGCGATCCTCTTGCCTCAGCCTTCCGAGTAGCTGGGCCTATAGGTACACATCATGCCTGAAAAGTAATTATCCCCTTTGTATTAGGGGATAATTATATTAGTCAGATAACTGTTAGTGCTAATGATGTAGGACAAAAAAAAAAAAAAAAAAACTGTGCCAGTAGATTATATTTGTAATTAAAAGAACTTAGTCTTGAAAGAGTGGTTACCTGGAAACTCTTTAATTGTCTTAATTTGAACACTCTAAACTTCTTAGAGATGGGGTCTAGATCTTGCTCATGCTGGTCTTGAACTCATAAGATCAAGCAAACCATCCAGCTCAGCCTCCTGGAGTGCCAGTGGATTGTAAGCATGAGCCGCTGTGCCCATCCCATTGAGATTATTTTTTGAAATTTTTTGTTATTATCTGCTCTCATAGCATTTTCTGCTGATATTAAAACAATTGGAAACTTAGCTAAATCCTGTTATTAACACAGAACAAAGATAACTAGAAGACCACCAACACTGATTACAAACAAACCTTACAAGATATTAAGGATCACAAACACTGATAATCTACAGGATAGTTTTGAATGTAATATAAACACATGGTTAACAAATTCAAACAGGCGAAGTCTGTATAAAGAAAAATCAGTCCCCTTCTTGATCCCCCAACCCTAGATGCTTACTAAAGGAAGACATTGTGTCAGTCTCCTGAGAGTTATTCCAGCAATACCCACAGCTCCTACACTGAGAACACACGGATATCCACTGCCCTTCCATTTTATTTTATTTCATTTTATTTTATTTATTTTATTTGCAGTCAACTTTTATTTTTATTTTTAATTATTTTTTATTAAATCAGAACTTTGTACATTGATGCATTTATGGGTTCAGGGCACTACTTCAATATACAATGTGAAATGCTTACATTGAAGTAAGTAACACATCCATCACAATTACACTCATTTCTTAATAGTTTTGTACATATGAATACAAAAGGGGATAATTCCTTAATAATTAAAAGTTATTAGTTAATTTAATAACAAAAATGGTGAAGAAATTTCAGAGATCACCTGTCATAATCTTTCCAATTAATAAGAATTTGAAGTTTAGAGTGTGCAAATTCACACAATTAAAGAATTGCCAGGTAACCACTCTTTCAAGCCTAAGTTCTTTTAATTACAAATATAATCTACTGGTACATTTTTTTGTCCTACATCATTAACATTAACTGTTATCTGACTAATACAGCTATCCCCTAATACAAAGGGGATAATTACTTTTCTTGCGTTGTCCAACTTTGATGCCTTGGTCCCTTTCTTTCATCAATTCAACCTCTTGCGTCTCCTCACATCTATTCTTTCTGGTCTCTTCAGACTTTCTCTTCCAAGAACTCTTGTGATTACATCAGGCCCACAAGGATAATCCTCAATAACCTCGCCCATTTCCAGACCATTAATTTTGTCATATCTACAAAGATACGATGCCCTCCTTCCTTCCACTTCCTCCCTCCCCTGCTCTCTCTTCTTCCCTTCTACTCTTTGGACTATAGGAACTCCAAGGAAGAGGACTCAAGAAACCAAATTACAGGTGCCCTTCCATTTGAACTATCTGAGTTAGTCTCACACTTCTTTGCATTGCCTATTTGTTTCAAATAATATGCTTTGTAGATTATTCTATTATTAATATTTATAGGTTACTCCTTTTTTAGCAAAACCACCATATTTTCAATGTATAATGTGTCATCATTTATTTTATCAGAGGCATGTGTGTATGTGTGTGTATATTATCATTGTTCTCAAAGAAAACATGAAAATAGCATTTAGATAATACAAAAAATATAATTATTACCACAGAAATTTGTTACTTCAGCAAGTACTCTCTTCTAAGGAGAGGATGAAAAGGACGCATGTTATATTTGTCCGTGTGTTAATTGCAGATTAAATTTGCAGATTTGAGTCATTTCCTCCCTTTAACTAACGCTGTAAATGTTGGGTAAGGAATTTAAATAGTGAACCTCAGTTTCCTAAGCTGTAAATTACTTAGTATGGAACTGAGCGATAAACATGTACATGATTAATATGTTATTTCTCATACTGATATTGAACATTGATGTCTAAAACTCGGTTCCAATTGATTACAACTTAATTTAAAATTACTCATCTTTTGCAAAATGTGACTTCAATATATAAGCCATAAAATAGATCATATTGTCTCATTAATTTCCATCCTTTCTTCTGGGTAGTGTTTTACGAGCTGCTTTTATGCCAATCTGTGATGACACTACAAGAGGAATGGAAAAACTGAGAGCCCTTCTGAAGAACCTTATAATAAATTCCTCTATATGACATATATTGTAATCCCTGATTTGCTTCAATATAGTGAAAAAGCTACTATCAAATTTAAGGTATAAAACTCATTTTTATTTCATTTTTATTCATTTCATAACAAAAATAGATGAGATAGTATCAAATTATAAGGGAATGTTAAATATGTGTAAAACATGGAGAGAATCAGAAGAACCCCAAACCAAAATTTGAATTTCCCACTTTCCCATTTACAGCTGGTTAATCTAGCAAGTAATTTAAATACTGAGCCTCAGTTTCTTAGCTTATGAAACTCAATTAATGACTCCTATACCACAAATTTATGTGATAATAAAATGAGATATGGAAATATTTCCACTGTTCAACTCAAAAGAGACTAACTATTCTCTGCCAGCCACTGTGTTAGTCAGATAACTGTTAATGCTAATGATGTAGGACAAAAAAAATTGTACCAGTAGATTATATTTATAATTAAAAGAACTTAGTCTTGAAAGAGTGGTTACCTGGCAACTCTTTAATTGTGTGAATTTGCCCACTCTAAACTTCAGAATCTTATTAATTGGAAAGATTATGACGGGTGATCTCTGAAATTTCTTCACCATTTTTGTTATTAAATTAACTAATAAACTTTATAGATACTACTATGAGGGTGCTTACATCAAGTATGATAATAAACTAAATTTCATGGTGTCTATATTAGGCCTGTCTCTTCTATGAGTGGAGTGAGAATAGTGTGCAAGTTTTGAGAGTTTATAACAATGAGGATGCAGCTGTTCCTAATTGCATTACTTGTCACTGAGAAATGTAAAATATCTTTACCAAAAATTGTTGTCAACCATCTTCTGTAGTCAACATCCTAAATTTAATTCCTAGAGGAATTATATGAAACTAGTGCTGTAATAATGTATACCATAACAAGTCTACATCAGAAAGAAAGAGAAAGAGAAAGGAAAAAGAGAAAGGGAGGAGGAGGGGAAGGTGGCAAAAAAGGAAAAAGAAGAAAAGGACAGAGGGAGGGGAGGGAGAGAAGAAAGAAAACCACTGATGTATCTTTGACTTGTCAAAATGATTTCAAAAGTACAAGGTTTCTATGCAGATAATGCAGATAGTAATCCCATGTAATAAAATTATCTTCAAAGAATGAGTCAAGGAGACCTCAGAATGTACAACGAGAAATGACCTCACAAAAAGGGCAATGAGCCAGCAAAACATAATTCAGTCTGTTAAAAGGAAGGAGGTTGGAAAATAGCACAGCAGCCACAGAATTGAGACGGAAAAGACTCTGCCCTTATTTTTTAATCTTATTTTTCATTTTGAAGAGGATATTAAAAAAATAATCATTCATTTTCTAAATCAATGTTTAATGTTAAATTGGTCTCCACTCACAATGATTATTGTGCATTGGGCTGGATGTGTATTAATAGGAAGAAATTGCAAATGCTTATAAACTGGACATAAGAAGCATTACTTTCTTATTGCTTCATATTGTTTTTGAACACCACCTCCCAACTTAGTCCCCAGGATTTTTGTAACAAGAACTTTTCTCCTTGTCTCACATATATGATTGTCAAAACATGGCGTTACAGTCTCTTTTGAGCAAAGTGGTTATATAGTAATAGAGTTTGGTTGGTCAATCTATTGGCCCATCAATACATAAACAATTTTTATTCTAATATATGTGCATAAACATGAGCATTGATTCTTCTAATCTTTTTAAGTTATTAGTATTAATATAAAGAAAGTCTTTGATTCTGTTTATTTGGGGGGGAAAAGTACAGTCCTGAATCTAATTTTAATGTTAAATCAAAGTTATGAATATACAGAAGTTTGGTTGAATTAAATTTCATTAAAAACAATTACAAAAGCCAGCAGTAAGAATACTTTTTTGATCTCTACAAGTAGTGACACTGTACCCTGAATTTAATTATTTATTCGTTCTATGAGATTTCAAAAATGAAGACTGCAATAGCCTAGAGAAAATTCTTGGAAATGACTAGGCATATAGCTACAACATATCTGTGGTAAATGAAGATTATAGGGCTCTAAGAATCACTTGGGTATCATCTAAAATAATTTTCTGAGTTTATCACTTTTTTTCTCTCCTGAAAGGAACAGAGATAGTAATAATTATCTCCAATTTCAGTTATTTTACAAACTTATTTTCTTGCCACTCTCTCCTGATTGACTATGAATATATCTGGCATATTCATTTTCATAAATATAACAGATGAACTTTTGTCAGTAATTTTTGTGATTTTTTGTGTGACTGTTTTTCTTTCTGAACATTCATAGATGCTTAAGACTCTACTAAACTTGTTTATGTAGAGACCATCATATGTTTCTATTCAGATAATAAATATAGATCACTTTTAAATATTGGAGAAGTGGAGGGCAATGTAAAACTCTGTAGAGGGCTATAATAACACATAGTTATAGTGGAAGTCTTTTTTTCCCTTTTTTTAATTGTTTTTATTATTAAATCATAGCTGTGTACATTAGTGCAATCAAGGGGTACAATGTGCTGGTATCATATACAATATGAACTATTTTCATCAAACTGATTAACATAGCCTTCATGGCATTTTCTTAGTTATTGTATGAAGACATTTGTATTCTGCATTTAGTAAGTTTCGCCTGTACCCTTCTAAGATGCACCGTAGGTGTGGCTCTACCAATTACCTTCCCTCCACCCTAACCTCCCCCCTCCACTCCCCTTCCTTGTCCCTTT
>CAUYON010103546.1:0-41050 GCA_963573935.1 Arctocebus calabarensis
CTTTATATAGTGATCAAGGAAATGCCATGAAGGATATCTGTAACAGTATGATCAAAATATTTCTGAATGTATATGAATCGTGCCCTGTGATTGCACCAATGTACATAATTATGATTCAATAAAATTATTAAAAAAAATATAGAAAAACATACCATGTTCATGGATTGGAAGAATCAATAGTGTTAAAATGACCATAATGTCCAAAGCAGTGTATAGATTTAGTGAAATCTCTATTGAAATGCTAACATTATTTTTCACAGAATTAGTTAAAAAAATTAATTTCTTATGAACTAAAAAAGAGCATCAATAGCCAAAGCAATCTTAGGGAGGAAAAATTAAATTGGAGGTATCACATTACCCGACATCAAATTTTATTACAAGGACATAGTAACCAAACCAAGATAGTACTCATATAAATACAAACACATACATCAATGGAACATAATGGAGAATCTTGAAATAAAGCCATATACCTACCAGCAACTGATCTTTGACAAAACAGAAAAAAAAAGAAAACATATACTAGAGAAAGAACAATTTTAATAAATGGTGCTGGGAAAATTGGATAGTCATATGCCAAAAAATTAAACTGCAAAGATCAACTCAAGATGGATTAAAGACTTAAATGTAAGGTCTGAAACCATAACAATTCTAGGAGAAAACCTAGGAAAGATTTTTCTATTGTGAATAACTTAGACCCCAAAAGCAAATGCAACAAAAAACAAAAATAAATTAATGAGACTTGAAATAAAAAGCTTTTTCACAGGAGAAAAAATAATCCACAGAGTAAATAGACAATGCACAGAATGGGAGAAAATATGCACAAACTAAATATCTGACAAATAACCAAAACCAGAAACTCTAAGAATCTACTGAAACAACTCAGAAGAAAAAAATAACACCATTAAAAATGTAGAAACAGCATGAGCAGACATTTTTTAAAGAAGATTTACAAATAGCTTACAAACATATTTAAAAATGATCAATATTGCTAATCAGTAGGGAAAGGTAAAGTAAATCCACCATAAGGTACTACTTTTTTCTAGTCAAAACAGCCATTATTAGAAAGTCAACAATAGATATTGAAGTGGACTTGGTAAAAAAAATAAAAAAAATATATATATACATATATATTTATGAACTGTTGGAATGTAAATTAGTACAATATTCATGAAAAACAGTAAGTAGATTTAAACAAAGAACTAAAATTAGATTTACCATTTGGTCCTTCAATCCCTCTACTAGGCATAATAAACTGATCTTCTAAGACATCTAGGGGCCAGAGTCAAAGATAAAGGGCCTACTTCAAATCCATGAGAAGTGAACTTGTTTTTAGGAATGTTATTCCACGGTTTCTTTTTCTTCTTGAAATAAATCAGAAATGGGAATATGGTTTTAGTAGTGTATTTAGCAGATTACTGGAAGAAGTCAAGTGTCAGAACAGTGTTCTCAAATTTGCTGGAAATAGTGGAAAGAATTTCTGGTCAAAGATGTGGAAATTTTTGGACAAGTATTATAATTCTCCCAAACTGTGGGGACTATGTGCAATAGTTTGGGGAGCTGGAGTATTATTGATTAATTAAAATATATTTTATCTAAGCATAAATAGTATGTGCTTTTTCATGCTCTGATTTCTTATCCTTTATTTTGATTCATAAAGTCTTTATTTTTTATATTGGACAGTAGTGAGAAAGCTTGGCTATACATGGGAGAGGAATAACAGAAGTGGCAGATTATAAAGATCAATCTATTCAGCATTAAGAGAAAACTCCTGTTTATTTGACCATTTTTAATATTAATTAAAGAAACTAAAACATTTTGGTTCTTACACAGGTAATCTTCTTTTCCAACTGTAAATATCATTTAGTGTCTGATTTATCAAATGAGTATTTCCGATCTAAAGCATGACTTCTCACAGACTAACTTGTTTTTATTTGCAATCTGGAACCACTTAGACTCAGCTGCACCTCAGCTAGACCTGTCATTGTCTAGTGCATAACAGATAATGTGAATTTTCTTTGGTCAATATTCACAAACAAATATACATACAGAGATAATTGGTTTTCCTTGCTGACATTAGTTGGTATCTGAATAACATTTTGGAGCAAAAATAATGGTAGTTGACATGACAGAAAGCATTTTGGATAGCAGAATAAGTATTAGAGGTATTTATCTGTTTGGAAATTGAAGATCTGTGAATTAAATTACTTAAATTCTAAACTATAATTATTAAAAAGTAAAATGAAGAAAATCTTTGAGCTAGCCTAGAGTTGGAGAAATTCAAAGAATGTGTTAAAGAATGTCATCCATTTATTAGTTTACATTATTTGGGCTATCTTTAATAGATTCTGAGAAATGTTTAGAAACTTGGCTGAAATGGAAAAAAAAGATCTTTTTTCTTGAAAATCTGAAATAGCACTATCACAATAACAAAACTCTACAAAACTTCATTTTCTGAATTCTGATACTTCTTAAAATTTATTAAAAATATACCTATTTAATTATCCTTTATGGAAAATTGTAGTATTATGGGGGTACAACTATTTTTATTATATGAATAATTTTTATAATGTTGAAGTTGGGGTTTTTAGTGTGCCCATCACCCAAACTTATTTAATTCCTAAGTCTATTTTTTTTTTCATTTTGTCTTGTTTTAGTTAGTTTTTCCAGTGAGTATAGAGTATATTTTGCTAAAATAATTATGCTTACCATTTCCAAAATTGAGCATCTTTGCAAACACATACACCAACACAAATATATTAATCACTGGGCTAAGTTAGAAAAAGTAAATACTTTATATGACAATTATTATTTGGCTAATGTTCAAACAGGGTATATTATTAACAAATTATTGATACAAGATGAACCTCAGTCTCCTTTCCAGTTGCATAATAGATGACATTTTAGTTGAATCCTACATTTATGTTCCCTTTTTCATTTCATTTTTTTTTTTTTGCTATATAATATTTTAAGTTTAATCAAAAGGTAACTTAGAAAGGCCATTCTGCCTAAGAGATATTTTTCCATTAAGCATTATGACATATTGGTGGCCTTGAGGGATTATTGGTTTTTGAAGAAATATTAACAGCTGGAAATTTGCATTTTAATACAGTTCTCCTCAGCTACTCAAGCAATTTTAATTTTAAGGCCTGTGACAGGTTTCAAAGTTTTAGTTCTAAGGCAATCTAGTCAAGTAGAGCTAACATAATTTTATTACAAATAACTAAGTTTCTGATAGTTTTTTTTTTCCACCTGAAAATTTTAGTTTGAGATGTTGGGGAAATCAACACCTAAATTTTATACTTGCACTGAAACCAGACTTGATAATTGGACCAAGTGAGGATGAATTATTTTTAAGCCTCTACTTTGAAAAATTGAAGTATAAGAAAATAGCACATCTAATTAGGTTTCTCTGATTAGTAGTTAAAAAGAAAGTTGATAAGAAGCAACCCTTCACAATTGTTTAAGTCTATCCAGGTGGTTATCCCTGGGGAGAAATGATTCCTGGGATAGCACTCAAAGATTCCACGAAATGAGAACAAAATCCATCATCATTGATCCTGGCATTAAATACGTATCCAGAATTGCTATTGAAATTAATTGGGGATTTTGAATCAGGAATCAAGTAACTCATCACCACTAAAATGGTGGCAGTGAATACTATGTAGAATTGAATGGAAGCCTTAACAATTACAAGGATTTGTCTTCCAAAAATGACTAAGTACTTAAACAGGTTAGGATGATACAATGGGCGATATTCATGTCCCCATTTAATTTTCAGTCTGAGATGAAATTTGATTTGATAATCAAACCTAAACATCTGAAAAGGCAGTAGTAGAGCATGGACAATTGCACATTTGCTAATGACCAAATCAAATCACCATATATTTAGTGCCTTCAACACATTGTAATGTATGCAATGCCATGCTGGGAGAATGGAAAACTGGAAAAGGAAAAATAAGAAAAGGGACAAGAGAACACCCGAATTTCTAACAAATAAAAGAGCTTACAATGACAAATCAGCATCATTACTATTATAAATACTTTTCAAAAAATTCTTATATTGCAAATGCTGTCACCTAAGAGGTGACTAATTCTAACACTACAACTTTGAAAACTTTTTGCCCGTATTTAATCATTTTAATATGTAGCCGCATTTTGAGACAGAGAAGAAAATATAAATTTGATAGTCCTGGTGAACTAAGAATTTTGTATTTCTTTGGTTACCTTTAACCTTGGTGTCTTGTCATATTTTATGCATATTTTGTTTGCATTTATTTTAAGAACCTGAGTCAAATGAGTGGCAATAATTTCCAATCACATTTTAGTGGTGTCCGCTGTGTTGATTTTTCTAAGTATTTTTAAAACAGCCAGAATCATATTAAAAGGTATTCTAGATGATTAGAATAGATCACTATTTCTGGGACATAAAGAAATGGTTACCTTTTCAACATAATTCAAGCCAGAGTGGATTTTTAGGTTTAGATAATGAGATGATCTAGTCTATCACCTGCATTTTATTACTTCCAAGGATATAGCCAGTAATATTTGTTGATGATAGAATTTTCATGAACTATCCCGAATATACCTGCAAAAAATCTGTAACAAAGATTATATTTGCTTATGGAATATTTACTTATAATACTTGACTTTTAGAATATCACATAATCTGTACTATTATGCTATGCTCTGTGAATTCCAGTGTCTTAACAAAATTTGAGTGTATTAGAAAAGGCAAGTGTCTTGAAATTAGTTACAAATAGACTTATATCCTACTATTATATACAAGTATTTTAGTAACACTATGGTATGGATAAATAATTTAATTTCTGAGCCTTAATTTACTCATCTCTAAAATGAGATTATTCCTGCTCTTTCCTCAAGGGAAACATGAGACAGAGTATTGAACAAGCAAAAGAAAGTATAATACTGCCATTTGGCATAGAAAATATGCTTAGTGAATCCTGGTTGTTCATTTTTCTTTCCTTCCAAGAAGTATACCTTTTTTTTTTTTTTTTTCACAGTTCTTCAAAAGCAAAGACATTGTGCTGTCCTGATTTACTTGTGGAAATACCTGAGGGAAGTTTTGTGTCTCTTACTATTAAGAGACAGGTACTCTTAGGTGAGCTATTCTCGGGAAATTGCAGGGATGAAAAAGTCGAACAGTGCCTTTGATTTAGACTCCTGCCTCATGTCAAAGTCATATCAGAACAAAACCACTCCCATCAATCCATGAATTTCTCATAAATTTTCTTTATGTTTTTCACCTCTTTTGTTCTGAGGTTGATCTTGGTGAGAGGAAGGGGAGAAGGACCCAGAAGTTTTGATAGTGTTGGTTCAGCATCTTAGTAATGAATGAAACGGAACAAAACCTCTTGGGCTACTTGTTTCAGGCACTGTTTTAGATGTTAGATAGAAGTTGGAAAACAAAACAACCTAGACTCTTGCACATTAGGGTTTTGTATCTCAGTAGAGTGACAGATCACAACCAAGTAAATACTCAGATAAATATGTAATTTTGATGCAAATGGTAACATATTCCTTGAGAGAGGAAGAGGCATTTAAGTTGAAAACAAAGAGCAATAGGAGCTAACCTGGTAAAATGAATTTCATGGGTGGGGCTTGAGAAAGTGGAATGACAGAACATTCCAGGTGGAGGACTAATGGTAGAAAAGACTTTGGTGTAATCAAGGATCAGAAGGACAGCTGCTCTGGCCATAGCTCAAAATATCCACACAACCTATGAAAACAATCGACTTAGCTGTCTTTTTCCACTACTGTATCCCAGTGCCTAAAAGAGCACCTGACTTATAAATGCTCTCCAGAATAATGTGTTCAATAAGTGAATTCATTTTTAATGGTCTTCAACAAATAACAGAACCTTTATGAATCTTCTGTTTCAGGTTTTACTATTTGGCTACACGCCCCAAATACTTGAAGTATTGAAAGATATATTTTAACACATATCTTGCTCAGTATATGTATTCCTCTTCAGGATATGAGGATAAGTATGCTGTGTATATACCTTTTGGCCACTTGGGAAACTGTATTCCTTAGTATTAGTGTTAGGGCAAGAATATTATCTGTATAGGTACATATGTCTAGAAGTTATAAAATAAACTGTTTTAAAGGGTAAGAAATTGCTTTTTAAAAATATGAGTCAATGAAAGATTGAATAAATTCAATCTGAGATATGTCAAAGATGGCCAATAAGGAAAGCTCTTGAGAAGCCCAGAGAAATATGATTAAATCTTTTTCCAAAAGTTATAGACAGACATAGGCCATAAAGTACCTGCATGGTCTTATTTTATTCCAAGGGGTACTCATAGGGTTTCTATATATATTTTACACTAGATGTAAAAATAACAAGTTGCTCTGGGTATGTTTAATTAGGCAACAAAGATAAAGCATGCAAAATGTCTACAAAATATGGGGCTTCAAAAATAAAATAGTTTTGAGAGTAGATAACATAGTGAGAATAACCATATATCTGCATCAGCTCCAAGGACAATCATGCATAACAATATGATAAAATGGATGTCTATAATGAAAACTCTAGTCATTCAATAAACATCTAACCTAAAATTATAAACTTGCTGCCTTCCAGGAGTCATCACTTTAGGAGGGGAGAGAAAAATATATTTTCTGGAAAGGCGGGAGATTTTTTTGTGTTCTGATGAACCAAAGAGCTGATGAAAAATGCTTCATCCTGCTTGGAGTAGTCTGGTAAGACTGCAGAGCAGGTGACATTGGTGCTGAGAGGATGTGTCCTAATCTGAAAAACGTTGGAAGATTATCCTAGATATCCCTGACAAACTCCTACTGGACTGGAATTTGTTTATCCAGCCAACCCACTGAAATACGGCCTAAAATTTTCGCAGCCTTTGTGTATCTCTTTGAATCTTTCCAATCTCTAACAACCAAATGGGGGAGAGAAGCATTTGCAAAACATGCTTGGGATCTTTGGAATGAATTTCATTTATTAAAAGCAAAGTATGCCACCACAAACTTATTTTTTTGTGTTCTTTATATTCTTATTTTCTTTCCAATGACCTCAACCAATTTATTACTGAAGAAAGTAAAGTTTCTGTCAATTTTAAGATCAAAAGGAAAGTTCTGTCATATGATTTCTTGTTTCCTCTCTACATTTTTAGGTTAAAAAATAAAATTAAATTGTGTCGGCATCAAAGTAGTAGCTCTTTTGCAAAATGACATAGAATTATTAGACCTGATTGCATAAGCAATGCTATTTTAAGTGTCAAAATTCTTTCTCTAAAAAAGTTAAACACTGGAATTTACTATAGCCTCATGCACCACCGGTTTGTTATGTATTTAACAGTATCTAAGCTAACAGATTAATGAAAAGAGATGAAGAGCTTAAGACATGGAAAAGGACTTATGTAGGACACATGTAAAACACCTGAAATTCACAAATAGCCTTTGAATAGTAGTACTTCAAGAACAAAGAGCTCAGAGGCATTAAGTAGTCTATCCAATTTTCTTCTGGGTACTACTTAGGGAAAGCAAGGAGTATCCAAGTTAATTTTATACATGACTATAGAATCCATGCACATTTACTTTTTAAACTTACATATTAAGAAGTTTTCTCTCTATAAAATGCTTTTTTGTATTTTATTTCCATTTTAATTTCCAAAAATCTAGTAGCAAGATTCAGGCTCATTTTCTAGATAATGACACTGAGTCTGAGAAAGGATTAAGTGGCTCTTGGTCTTACAGTGCCAGTAACATGTTCAAATATACATACCTACATATAGGAAGTATCTGTCAGTGCCACAGTCATGAAACCAGATGTTTTCCCTGCTCTTCTAGAGTTTATCTTTTAGCATGTTCTCATGGTAGAGGAATAAAGAATAAACAAATGGATAAAGATGATAATTTCAAGCAATGATAAATGTGATGGGAAGGAAAGGTCTATGTCAAATTGGTGACCAGCAAAGTCCTCTTTGAGGAAGTGACATTTGAACCTGGAACTGAATAATGAAGAAGAGTATGCCAGAGCAGAAAAGTTCCAGGTGGGAATTTGAATGAGGAGATATCACAACATTTTTATATGAAGTAGATTGTGACTTAGATCTACTAAAGAGAAGGCTTTGCTTGAGTTCTCCATGGCACATAGCTGCTTTGGAAAGTTTTATGTGGACAAGGCCATACTCAAAAAATGTATTTATATAGTTCTTTCCCAAATAACCTGTTCTTTGGTATTCAAGAGTGTCCTTGTAACTCTGGCAATAATTCTAAGGGTAAAGTTACGTCCAGACTGTGCTTGTTTTCTTTAAAAAAAATCTTATATTCTCTGGCAGCTGTAATACACCATGAATATTAAATTAAAATCAATTGCACACTTACTTATCCTACTCTAGGGATAAAAAGCATAAGCTAACTTTGAATTAATTTCCACTTTAAAAACATGACTTCATTTCAAAAGCTTAAGGTACTTTCTGAGAAAGTTTGACATCCTCATTCTCATCATTAGAAGTCTCATGCACTAAGTATCAGTAGAAATAGGAAAAAAAAGTATGAAATAAACATGTAATAAATAAAATATGTTTCAAGAAGATGAGATCAACCTAGCTTTTTTTTCTGAGATACTTTACCACCATTGAAGATATAGTGGTTGATAACTGGATGCTATACAAAGGTGTGCTCTCTCCTTCTGCGTAGTGCCAAAGAAACCATACTCTAACCAAGGGAGAATCTTACTACTTTCTTCGTTAATGAATACTTCAGAGGTTGACTGCCATAAGGATGGTATACTTGGGAGGTTCCAGAAGGGCCATATGTTTATCAAGTAAGAGCCCAAGGATCTGGCTTATTCTGTCGCCCAGGGGAGGGAGGTGACATTGATACTCTACATTTAATAAGTTTCCCCAGTACCCTGCTAAGATGCACCATAGGTGTGATCCCACCAATTGCTCTCCCTCCACCCATACTGCCCCCGCCCTTCCCCACCCGTTACCCGTTACCCGGATTCCGATGCTATAATTGGGTTTTAGCCTTCATATGAAAGCTATAAATTGGGCCAACTGTAAATATGTCAAGAAAAAAAAATCTGTACGATCAAAACATTTCTGAATGTATATGAATCGTGCCCTATGATTGCACCAATGTACAGAATTATGATTCAATAAAATTATAAAAAAAAAAAAGAAACTTAGACATCAAGAAACTAACTCAGTGTCTATAGATAGTCAGCAGCTACAGAGTAGGATTCCTCCTCTTTTCTTTCAGGAGAAAAGGATTCAATGTAAATCAATCCAAATGGGTTCCTCCTCCAAATTGTAGCAAAGTATGAAAACTTGAAGTTCCTTTGATAGATTTATTTAGATCATTATTTTTTTTTGACAAATGATTGAAAAGTGCCTCCATGCAGAGAAATACTCATAGTTAGAATTCTATTGTAATACATGGCCCTACTTTACAAAATATATAAACTCAGTCAAGAAATGTTAAAACACCTCAGCACTAGCACGAACAAATGCATAATAGATAAATGATGGATGAATCATATTGCTATATCAATATTCAAATATTTGTATTTAAAAGCCATCTTACCTATAATTATGAAGAAACAATAATCAAATATCTACTCTTTCCCAAAATACTGATAACTACATTTCAACATCCACTTTGAATGATTGTATTGAATAGTTTTTATGCATAAAATCTGTGTTGCCTGACATTTATTAAACAAATGGTTAATATTGGTTATTTGCATACATGAACAAGTGGCAATAAAATGTAGAGTTTTGGTAACTATCCTTACTGGTTGCCACCCATGACATCTCTGGGAAGGGTGATCAGTTAGTAAGAAGTGTACTTATGAAGATTAGTTTCATCCATGCTGGCTCCTCATTTGATCATGACTGTTATTCAGTTTCTGCATTTAAGAACAGAATAAAGTTACTGTGATTACAATTGAAATTAAATTGATAAAAGACTTCCAAAATGGGCAAAGGGAGGTCTATAAATGAGTCTATCATTTTTTACCTTTTTCTTCAAGTCAGGTATGAATGATTCCTAGCACTTCCATATCTGTGACATTTTCATTATTAAAAGTTTGTTTAATTACCAGTATGATGTCCCTTTCTATTAAGAAAATCATATTTTACATTGACCATTTCTCACAAAGGAGGTTATCAATATCATTCAATCCACTTGGACACATGTACGTCCATTCCATTAAGCTGATGGACTTTGCTATTGATAAGTTAAACAGAATACATTTGCCCAGGGCTTTGGCAACTTTTCCACACATTCAATTGAAGTCTTTAGTGCTAGTAATTGAATATGCATAAAATGGATATCTTGTTGTTTTCCATTTAATTTTTTTTTTGTTTCTGGAGTGATGATAAATTCAATGACAGTGCCCACTCCTTAATGTTTTTTAGATTAATTTATTTAGCTGCTATTTCATTATTAATGCATGACAAGAAATACAATAATCACTCCCTTGTAAATTAACAAATGGACGCATAGACTAACCACATTTATTATTTTCTCTTAATGTTGGTTGTTTCCAGTTTGTCAAAGTACATTAAAAACATATTATGATATTATGTGAACACTAAAATTAGCATATTTTAATACATGTACCTATTTTTGTCTTCCATCCCAGATTGAAATCCATTATTAAGATTGATGTTTTGTTCCTCCTGTGCTTATAATTGAATTTTTCATCAGAAGAGATAGTAACTATTTATATGAGAAAATTAGAATTCCTCCAACCAGGAGTTTCTCTCCTAGTTAAGTTGTTGTCATGTTCAAATGGTATGTTTTGCTTTGTTGTTATTTTCAATTGTTTTTGAATTAGAAAATACTTCCCATGTCACTGAATTATTATAAAGAACATAAAATAAAAATTCTAAAATTTCTTGCTTTGCTAAATACTCAACAGGAAGCATTCTTTTTCTTGGCTACGTCTCTTTCCTTGGTATGTTATCTGGTTATCTGGTAACCTGGTATAGGACTCTATTACCAGGGGATGCTTTTCTAAATAACCCTTAGAGTTTAAATCAGATTTCCATCTAGGAAGTACCAAGATACCATGGATTTTATTTATTATAAACGTCCTATGTATTTCGATGCTGGTATACTATACTCCTGTGTGGAAAGGCTTGACAATAAAAATAAGAAAGCAACCATAGACTGTACATATTAGCTTCTTTTCTAAGACATTAAAAAAAACTAAACTGTGCCAAAAGATTTTTTTAAAGGCATGCCTGTCACTCTACAGCCCAAAAATATAATTTCTTTTTCACTTTAACATTTTAATATAGCTCCTTTCACAAACAGACCAAAGTAGAGAAAATTGGACAGGGAAGCTCTGTATATACCATCCTCAGAAACTAATCAATGTCCTGATGTTATAGAGGTGGCAAATCTCAGGAAATTAATAATTGTGAGTTAACAAATGGTTAAAAGACTATCACATGGTCCTTATGTCAGAAAAAGTAAAGTTGTTTTTCTAGTTATTTCTCCTAAAGTAACAGAACACTTGATAAGAAGGCCTGATATGTTATCAAGTTTAAGCTGTATCACAATTTTTTTTTTTGAGACAGAGCCTCAAGCTGTCGCCCTGGATAGAGTGCTATGGCATCACAGCTCACAGCAACCTCCAATTCCTGGACTCAAGCGAGTCTCCTGCCTCTGCCTCCCAAGTAGCTGGGACTACAGACGCCCGCCACAACGCCCGGCTATTTTTGTTTGGGTTGCAGCCGTCATTGTTGGTTGGCGGGCCCGGGCTGGATTCGAACCCACCAGCTCAGGTTTACATCGCTGGCGCCTTAGCCCGCTGAGCCACAGGTGCCGAGCCTGTGTCACAGTTTATGTTAACACAATCACATCTTTTATTGAATGCCAAATTCTCTTTCTATGAAAGGGTTATAGAATACAGGTTAAACTTCATTCCTACCCTCAGGAATATCACCTGAGATTTATTTATTTATTGGAGAAAAGCTTGTAAAGATATTGCGTATGTATTAGTCCAAATCAGATTGGAGTTAATATCTATAAATAGGGAAGAACTATTAACATATTAATTAGGATATTTGCCTTTCTATTGTTGTGAAAAAATATTGTGTGGTAATTTAGATCTCCCTGTTATATTGTGCTCATTACTACCTCTCAGTAAGAGATAATCAGCTTGAAATTTATATGAGTATATAAATAATACAGGCATATATTTGGCAGAAGGGACCCATCCTGATAATTCTATTGCATGACATTTCTTCAACATAACACCATCATCTCAGATTATTAGAGGATTATACTTTACAATATATCTATTAATAAAAGAAATAATGACCTAATTTACTTGTAGCTCTTTCATGTGTTTGGACATTAGCTTGAGTTTATTCTTTATGCAAGAATATGATATACAGAAACACTGATGTATAATATGCATACCTGCACTCACAATGGAAATACAAAGGTGGTCTTAATACTATGTGTTAAGTGTAAAGGTTGGTGCCTGGCTAATTGAAAAATAACTCAGAACACAAGTAAATTGTGCAATACAAAATATAGAATAGTAGGAACACAGGAGGTGATTAGAAAGATGGCATAAGACCACCATATGTTGGGATAAGAAGTGGTCAGAATGAGTGAGTAACAGACATCAGAGGAGAAGGCAAGGAAACAGGGAACTAAGTATGCTAAGATCTTCTGAGTAGTTGTGTCCAGAAATTACTGGAAATCTAAAATTAGAGTTCCATATTTTTAACCATGGAACACTTGGGAGCTATGAAATACATTATAAAAAAATCCTCAAACATGAATTTAAAAAAATGAGTAATGGGTACTAGACCAATGGCTAATTTGTCTCATGTTCTATGTTGCTGAGCATGCATATCTGTGTTGAACTTGGAAATAAATAATAGCGTTGGTGGGCCCTTCTTTTATTTGGTCAATATGTATTTAATAATTTTCCCCTCATAATTTTCTAATTAAAATGTGTAGTTTTCACTGTGACTATTCAGCAATTACAAATTTGGGGCATTTGTTAAAAAATTCAGAAAACATGACTCATTTGCTTCACAATAAAAATATGTCATAATTTTATTAGCCTATTTTTTATCTCATCTAAGCAGAGAAGAAATATTTGAATTCAGCATAGTGTCCAGTACATAAATACTTGTTGATTGAATTGAATAATTCAGCAAAAATAGCAAGGATGATTCAATAGAAGATCTTAGCTCCCAAAGGAATTAGAGTCCATTATTTTGAGGAAGAACCTTTCTACAAAAAACAAATGTGAAGATGGATTTGCTTATTCAGCAGAGTATACAATGTTAACCAACTGTTTTGCTTCCATACGCTTATTAGAGCTCCAATTATTATGTAGAGTCATTTTTTGATTAATGTTGCTATTTCTGTTTGATGGCTTTGCCTGAAGCTGCTAACTGTTTTTGTGAACATAATGCAGTTTAAGCTTGTTAGATCGATCAATTCCCATATCAGAGTCATAAACATTTACAAACATCTTTTAATCTAAAAGTTATATAATAATATATTTCAGAGGCTCTTTAGTGTAACTCATACCAATCAGCCACTCAGATATCTGAAACTGCTTATTTTTAGAAACATATGAATATGAAAAAATGATACTGAAGCATATAGCATGTTGAAAAAATTAGATGGTGAATGCACTAGTGTATAATTGAATTCCTAATAATTGTTTAGGAAGACAAAAGTGGCTGAATAATAAACATACTCAACACTGATTTTGTGGTACAATATAATGTTATGTAAGACATGATTTGTGTGTCCAAAGATAAATATCAACATAATCAAAATGCACAAAAAAAGGTCATTTGCAATCTAGATGTGTTTATGCAGCAAGGGCTTATGTGAAATGGGAGGGTGACAGTTTTTAGAGATGTATTTTGAAGTTTAAGCAGCCAGATTTTCAGAAGGACGATCTCATTTGGCTCAGGGCTGAGGAAGATGTCAGAAATTCAAAGGGAAGCTTTGAGCACTATTGATATTGACTAATATAAATCAGTATAAATATCTTGTAATTAATGCAAAAATTGAGCAAGTATAAACAAAAAAGTAGCTAAATACAAGCGATCAGTTACTCTTGCCTAGAAACTTTGTCAGTATAGGAAGTACTTACTGTGACATATTAATCGTGTGAGTCAGATTGCCAATAAATAAAGAATTATTGTGTTTTGCAAAGGATATAAAAGATGGATCTAAGACTTTACATCATCCAGAAAGAAAAAAAAAAAGACAAAAGTTTAATATACTCTGGATGCAGAACACTCTGTTGACTTGGGGATATCAAGTATCACTATTCTTTTCTGCTAGGGTCCCTGGTTTAATTGGTAGTTTATGTTGGAGAGCAAAGAAAAGGATATTCTTTTGGAAGATCCACATGACTTGATAGAACAATACTGCTGTTTATTTTAAGTCCTACTGGCTATTTCCTCACACAATGATTTCAAAAATATTAGAACTGATTAACAGAAACACTCAGCAGGGGCTCAACAGTGTAGCTTGGATTGCTCAGAGGTCATTATTCCTTGTTGATAATATACAAAATGCTCTTCAGAAAAGATGTGAGTGTGCTAACTGGGCTGGAATGAGGAGAGTCCCTCGTCCCATGTCTCATAATTATGCCTTTGTGTAAAAAGGCATAGCACCCTAGTCAGAAAAAAAGTTTGCTATTTATTCTTACAATGTTCAGTAATAGGAAATATTATAAGGCAGTAGACATATTAATGTAGTTTTCTTAATTCCTATATTATTTGAACTATCTAGGGCTCTTTCCTTGAGGTAATTCACATAAAATAAATATACTATGATTAAAGAGAAGTAAACATGTTTTTGAAACCACCAGGTGGTTTTGGCCTAGGTCCAGTTGTTTGTTGCACAAAGATCCGATTATTGAGACACAGAGAATTGGACTGCTGAGCAAGGGATAAAGGAATTTTTAAAACAAAAGACATCTGTGGGGAGAAGAGGAGAAGCTGCTTCAAGTTCATTTCTCTAACTAATAGAGACCTTGGGCTTTTAAAGGAGGGACCATGTATCTTGGGACAGGTGGGGGGAGAGGATGAGTTTCAGGAAGATTTGTTTATGTGGGTCTCCTTGGCCAAGAGGGGGTCCATTCTCTTGGCAAGGGGTGCTGCCTAGGATTTTAGTTTACATTTTCCTCCTTTTGGCCAAGATTTGCTAGAGGCAGCATTGATGGCCAAACTTTTATTTTGTCTCATCATTTCCAGGGTGGTGTGGCTACATGCCCTGTTTCCATCCTGTCACTTGGTGGAAAATTTATGGCCAAAGGACTGAAAGTCAAAAGACTTCTAGCCAACTAAATGTTCTGGTCCAGATGGGATTGAAGGTGGACAAGCATTTGTCAATTTTTACAAAGTTGCAAAAAACCAAATGCCAAAAGGAAGGTGATAAAATTAACTTATCTGTAAGCATTGAGCTTGTATTCTTGGGTTTAATTATATACTTACAGCAATTTCTTATATAAAACATAAGTGATTAGGGATAAAAAGGGACTTTAGGAAAGTAGGAGAAAGTCTGGCCTCCTAGATAAGAAAGTTATAAAAGGCCCAGAAACAAACAATAAGTTTCAGGAACCTCGTGACTCCATTGACCATGTATGTCTTGTTCCCCACAAAATGTAGTTTCTAGTTTGTGGCACGAAGTGGAGTCTGGGTCACAGTTATAGATCAGTGTGCACAGCAAAGGGCACAAACATCACAAGGCTACTAGTCAACACCATACAATACCTAGAAAATAGCAGGTAACAATTATTGTTAACATGTAAAGGAAAATGAGCATGTGTGATAACTAAGGTAGACAATAAGAAATAGACAAAGATACCCAAGGACCTTGGGGAACCAATGGAAAACTCCTATTGACTGTTATAGTGGGAGCCAGGATGAAACACTTACATTTGTGTGGAATCTCTCACTCATCAGGGAGACCATCTCCTTTCTCCAGAAAGGTCTAAGCTTACGTTGCTTTACTTTAAATAAACTGTACTCGTTTTCTACTGCATTGGAGTCCTAGCTGTTACATCGCACCTCCCCTGTACCTTATTTTCACTTTGACCAAGAAGAACTTGCTAATTCCTCTGAGTGAATGGGGCCAAGTCTACTAAACAAACCGCTCAAAGGTCTTAGAGACCCTAAAAAGAAGCAATATTAACCATTTAAGCTAAAAAATTTAAAGACTTTGCTGTACAGCAATATTTTTTACAGTCATTTGTCTGTAAAATGACTTCACTTAAGTCATTTGTCCTAAGGTGCTAGATAAATTTATTATTAAATTAAATGATAAATTGGCATAAACTCCATAACTAGGAATAACCATACCCAGATAGTCTCTCTGTAATTTTCTTTAAAGTCTGCAGAAAGCAGGAATTTCCCTATGGTTGGGATGGATGGCTGCATCATGTACCCTGGAAAGGCAAAGTCCCCATTTTTCTAGCTGTTTAGACACCTATGTGTCCTTCCTTGATCGGGGGGGGGGTGTCCTGAATTAATTCTATCCCTTGAAATTGTCCCTTACAACCTCACCGGTCCCCTTCTTCTGCAATAGTTCCTGAGCCTAGAGGAAGGACGATTGTAGTTAAAGCAGTGGGACTTGGCCATGGAAAAGTTTTCAAATTTCAGAGATAATAAGGTAAACTTTGCTATTTATTCAATATTTGTCTTCACTCTGGAAATCAAAAGAAAAAGAATTAATGTTTTAAATAAAAAGTCACTTAGAAATCTGTTCTTTCTATGAATTTTTCTTAAAGAAGCAAGTCAGATTATAAACTTGAACTTAAATTACATTTCCAGAAAAGATACAGACCTTTTATATTTACTGCTTAATTTGCTTTAAGACTTCAAATTACTGAAAAGACTCTTGAAGCTAGGACATACAGATACACATCAGACGTAAATCTTCTATATTTGTAAGATTTTTCATTTGCTACTTCTCAAATAGTTTCTCTCCCCTGTTTTAGATTAGTGATTTCTTCATTATGTTTTTTTATTGCCCTAAACAATCATTGTTAGAAAACTCCAAATTTGTCTTTCCAAACACAAGAAACCAGATAGAAAACTAACATCTCAAGGTACATAAATTTCAACAAAGGTAAGGTTTATTACCTTAACTTTGAGCCATTGTTCTTTTTAATCCTAAAAGTTTTTAGTGATTTGATACACAGAGGAAGCTGTCTTACAAAGGCAGATTTTCTTTTTTAAAAGGTAAAATTTCTTTTACAAAGATCTTAAAATAGCTGGCTAGCTAGCTATATACTGTTTTAATGTGATAGGAGGTATTTTTAAGTTAGATTTTTTGTAATCAGATTATTTGATTTAATATGGAGCTCCTTGAAGGAACAGGGTAAAAAAAGCCCAGAATTTTAGCACCAGTACAGATGAGAGGTGGAATATTTGTCATTTATCTTTTCAAGTTATTTTCTGTTAACCATTTTTATGGCCTGTGACTATCAGATATACAACTGATGTGATTAATTGTGCCTTCAACAAAATCATTCAATGTCTAACCAATTCAACATCTAAACATATTTTCTTAAGCAAAATTGAGAAGAGGTATTTTAAAACACAGATGAAGAAATAATAATCACAAAATATAGATGTAATTATATTTATTAAACTTAAAAATAACTTTATTATAACCAGAATTTCTCTCTGCCAGGTTCTTGGTCTTGGAATTTGGAAGTATGAATTCATAGACCACTATGAGTAACCAGAAGGATAGATTTTAGGGCAGATAAGGGGAGAAAAGAGATAAAGCTTCTGGCAAAGGGGAGAGGGATTCCCCAGGGAATATCCCCTTTGGGTTTTCTGTCTAGGGTGTTATATGCAGCTTTTCCTACCCTGAGGGCAGGAAGTTTGGGGATGTGGAATGTATTTCCAAAATATGTCATAATTGTTTGGCACCAGGGGCCTGTGGACAGAAGTTAATTTTAAAGCCACCCTTGTGTCTTGTTTAGGATGTGTTTTCTGCTCCAGGAGTGATGGGTTAGGTGGGACATATTTGGAGTCTATGATTAAGCTCATTATTGAGTTTGCTTAGGCCTAGGGTACATGTCTAGCTCTGAGCAGGGGAAACCCACGTCATCACCTTGATAACATAAGTAATGTAGTACAGCTTGCTATTCTAAATAATACACTGAGACACTGAGGCAGTCACTGGCTCTTCAATAAAAGGACTCTTCTTTAAATTTGACTTGCCTGGTGGTGTGGTCTTTGAGAGACTCCTGGGCATCACACTTCACCCGGGAGATATTATGTACTCCCCCTACATTGTGCACATTGGCTGGGAGCTTACCAATGCCCCTCCTACCCCCCTTTTCCTTTTCTTTCCTCTCTCCCTCCCCCTCCTACTTGAACATAATTGTGTTTTTCTCTCCTATGGGCATGTAGTTGTTTATCTTTTGGCTTCATATTAGTATTGAGTATATTAGATACTTGCTTTTCCATTTTTGTGGTACTTTACTAAGAAAAATGTGCTCCAGTTTTACTTTAGGTTTCTGTACGCTTTTGCTTCCAAATCACCTGTGCCTTAGTTGAACTTTCTAGTTCTTCTGAGTAATTGAACCAGGTCAACTGGGTTCAGGAAGTGAGCTCCCCACTCTTCCCTAACCACCAACAATAAAACTGTAGAAGTTTTAGAACACATCCTAAATGAACTAATTAGATATTTCTAAAATCCCAGCATCCCAAATTAAAATTTATTGATATGAGCTTACCTAACTAGAGACCAAATATTAATCCTTAGCATCTCAAATGACACAAGGTCACAACATTTTTACATAGGGATCAAGATTAATCTATTTTTAAAATAAGCTAAATGGTTTCAAACCACTTTTCTACTTAAATATAAACTTGAGTACCTGTAATACTTCCAAAGAGTAAAATTGTTTTGAGAGTCTCTTTGGAGTATAAGAATAATTACTACACAAACGTTAATAGTTTAGAGATTCTTTCTTAAATTTCTTAGGCAAAACTGTTGGGTTTTAAGGCAGCTTCTGGTCTCCTAAAATGTCAAGGTTTCAGATGGCTGTCTGTGTCCTTGGTTCTTGGTGTGCTCTTGGTAAAAATATGACTAGGCACCCAAAAGTGAGGCAAGTGTGAAACAAAATTCGTTGAGGAAGAGAAAGGCTTACAGAACAAGATATAGGTTTCTAGAGCAAGTAGCAAAGAAGCAGAGGGGGATGGTTATGGCCACCAGTTCTCTTGTATACTCTCTGTGTTAGGCCTACCTTGTGATTCAGAGGTCACCTTGGAACCAAGAACTTATTGCTCATGTGAACCTCTCATAAGGTTCTCTGAAAGCCCATTGTGGGGGTGTGGACAGCAATGTAGATTTAAGCTAATGACATGATAATTAGCCTTAAGGCTGTTCTAGCTCACTATACTGTTGCTAAGCCCGTAGGCTCAAGAGTCCTTTACATTCTTTTGCAGTTGACACCCTGGGCTCTGACTGGTAGATTGGTAGGGTGTTTCCTCCTCCCCAGATGTGAGCAATCCCTTCAGACAAGATTAAGTTAGCTCCCTCCTCTCCTTTTTCCCCAGAACTGGATTTCTAACTACCTACCTAACCAAGGCCTTTGCTACCTTTATAATAGCAACACAAAATTCACATTAGCAGACTGGCCTCCAACCAGTACTCAGAACAAATCAAGAATGAGCAAGAACAAAGGGAAGCCTCCAATTTTATTTAAAGATATTTTGTGTGTGGTTTTCCACAGACAGTAAAGTCAATGGAAGAAACTAGATCTATGACTAGAAGTAAGAGAATAAAAACGAAATATCCTTATAAACCTTTGACCATATGCTTCTGTTTTGTGCTCTCATTTACATAGAGTTTTATTTAGATTAATACTGATACTTCTCTTTGATTAGGCATACCTAGTTTTTATCTTAGCAAGAAACTTAAACACATGGGTATCTTTATCATTAACACGGGAGATGCAGCTGTTTTCCTTATAACAATTTACCAAAAATCATACACGGATCATTTTGGTTTGGGAGGTTGATAGTTTTATAATTTTGGTGCCTGACACCTTCAAATGTGAAAATGACCAATAAGTGAAAGCAAAAATATATATTGGCAATTTTTAAGACATTTTTATTTTTATGTTATCATTTTTTTAATTTTAAAAAAGCTTATTTACCAAAGATTACTAAATTCACATGAATTTGAAAAGACTTGGGCTTATTTACTTAATTTATGAAAGCTCCTTTTATTTAGAAGCCAGTTTTGGTACCATGTAGACATAACATAAAATATATGTACCTACAAAAAAACACATCTAAACACATGCACATACCCATGTTTTAATAGCTTTTATCTCAGAACTCTAGCTATGAGATCCTCTGAAGTTCCATCTCACAGACCTTTAACTATGATTGTAATACTATTGGCAGAAAACATAACAGAGACAGAGAGATTGTAAGATTTCACATTTACATGGGACACATCACCACAAGTGAATACTCAAAGAAGTTTCAAACAAACAAACTGCAGGTCAGCTAATAAGCCCAGGCGTGTTGAGTCACAGTAGGTTAGTTTTCCCTCTCACAAAGAGCTGAGGGAAATTCAAACCTAAAACAAGTGGGAATTCCCTCAAAAATCCTCAAATCAAGAGGAGCTTTCCCACTGTGGGGTAACTTCAAATAGTATTCACATATCTGGACACAAATGTCAAAATCCAAAGGTCTTTTATTCAGAGGCAGTCATGACTGTATTGGAGACTGGTGACAGCAGGACTAACAGAAGAGTTAGTTCAAAGCTGCCCTGCAGCAAACGTGGCCAGGCACCTGTGAAGGCAACCTTTTGTTATCTCCCTGCTCTGCAGCCACTGAAACTTGGGCAATACCATCCCAGATGAACCCCTATAATTGTTTTCAAATCCACAAGGGGGTTTCAGCCTAGATCCAATTGCTCCCTATGCAAAGGTCCAGTTACTGAGACAACAAGGATTGCTAAGGAAGAAAGAAATTTTTAGTACCAAAGACCTCTTGTAAGGAGAACGGGAGGAGCTACCTCAAATTTGTCTCTCTGACTAATGGCAATTGAGAGCTTTTGAGGGAGGGTCCACATGCCTTGGTGCAGATGGAGGAGGATGGTGAGTCTTGACATCAGAAAATATACCCAGGACCTTTAGAATCTCAACTTTTTCACTTTACAGAAGGTTCATCATTTCTGGGAAACAACTTGAAATGTCAACTAGTTAGTCAAATTTGTCCGTGGAACTAGTTGTAGTCACAGGCTACACTAAATGCAGATATTGTTATTTTATCCTTCATTACTCATGTATATCTGGATATACACATCAAAATTATGCATATTTCTTTTCACATTTGTGAGCATATAATATGCATAGTCATATGGTCTTAAAGTTAATGGTCCTTAAATGTTGACAGATGTCTAAAGCAATGGGAAAAAAATATTCAAATTCTTTTGAAATAATTTTATGTTTGTAATTATTTTTAAAATGAGATGTTATGTAAAATAGAAAGTTGTATTTCAATTCAATTTGGCATCTTTAGGTATATATATGTGTGTGTGTGTGTATATGAATTTGTACCACTTTCACATTACGATGTCTAATTCAAAGATTTTGAAGCAACCAGGTATTATGTCTTAAACTTAGGTTCTAGTTCTAAGTATACAATTAACTTACTGGATGACCATTGGAAATATTTTCAGACTTTAACTAAATTATTTGGGAAAACAATAATTCTTGCCTTTGTTTTCTGCATCATTAATTTTCCATTTAGGTGATTATTCACATTAGTAATGAAACATGCTCTTATTTCTCCTGTCATAAACAGTCAATAACTGCAACAGTATTTTTTAGACTATACTTTCTCTTCTGCTTGATACTCTATCACAATAATTCCCTCAGTTAAAAGAGTTCTCTAACTATTTATCTATGTTTTTTATCTTCAATTCTTTTGTTTTTTCTTTCCTATTATTTCTTGAACTTTTTGCATATCTGCCCTTCTGGCCAAACAGCCGGGTAAACTGCTTTTGTCAAGGTCATGGTGATTCACCTTTTTAAATGGAACGTTAATTCTCAGTCCTTATCTGATTTATCATTTGCATTGTTATAAATAATCACTCTTTTGCCCTTGAAACAGTTCCTTCCCATAAATTTCAGTCTCCTCTTCTTATTTCTTCTGTCTTGTTATCTTCATTCCTTCATTTCCCTTTTCTGCTCAAACCCTAAATACTGGCTCATTGGGCCTCTTTACTATAGCACACTCCTTATTTCTTTTAGAGTCATGGCTTTGAATAGCATTGTAGCAGTCAAGGTCAAATCAGAAGATAGAATTGCATAGTAATTTGAACAGGGAAAGTTTAGTAAAAAGAATTATCGTACATGTATATGACAGAAATACTTATAAAGGAGACAAGAGAATTCTAAGAAATACAGAAATGCAAATGTAAGGAAAAGCCATCATTGGTAAGATTAAGCAGAACACTCAAGGCAGAAACTAATCTGGAAAAGAATGTTCCGCTCTCACTCACCTCAGACCTGAGGTCCAGACCCTATTGGAGAGGGTATGGCCTTGGCCTACTGGATGTTTGGGAAGTTGTTGAAATATGCCACCATAAAACTTACTCCTGCTGGGAGATACTGTGAGCTCCTGTCCACTGAAGGGCGTTCCCAGAGAAGGACACTGCCCGGAAAAGAGCTAGTCCTCTTTTAGTGTTCTTCTAGAACCTCCTACTTAACTTTATCTGGAATTATCAGGCAGAGAAAAATAAGCTACTGTCACAAGCAGGGCAAAGAATGGTATATATGTAAGTAATAAGTTGTCCACAAAAATTAAGGATGTTTATGCAGAAATAATTTGATCAAGTTTTATTTAAGAAGAAATTTGAGGATTGACTCAGGAATATGCAACAACAAAGCTGGGTATGCTCCAAAGCCTGTTACAAATGCTTTTATTATGAAGTTTAGAAGAAGGGAGGGGGCTTTTCATACAGGAGTTGTCTTTTTTAAGTAGCAGGTATAATACAGAGTTTGTAGATATAATCATTTGCTACAGATGACAACATACAGGCTAAACTGCTTAATGTGCAAGATAGTAAAACTTTGTGATTCAGAAAACTTTAGGATTTAGAAACAAATTAGTGTTCTCTTCAATATCAACGAGTTAAGTATTAATCAGTATGTCAACAGTTTAAAGAACTCATGATCGCATTTGAGACTCATATTAAGAGTCTTAATTCCGGTATAGGATGAAAGTAATGAATTATAAGACTTTCTCCGGATAGTTATTTTGGAAGCCTGCCAAATGTGACTAGTAGTTTATCAAAATTTATCAATAGGTACTTAACCACCTATGTATTTTCTATATTTATAAGTCTGCATATTGAAATATCTATATCTATCTTTTCTTTAAGCTGCAGGCCATTTTATCCAATTGGCGCTTGATATTAGATTTGGATGTCTAATCAACATCTCGAACAGAACATGTTCAAACTGAACTTCAGATCTTTTCTTTAAACTTGCTTTATTCAAAGTCTTCCCTGTCTCATTAAATGCTAAATCCATCTTCCCAAATGCTGAGTCCAAGGGCTTTGGATGCATCCCCGAATACTGTATTTTTTTTTACTTTTGAAAGCAAATCACTTGGCATATCCTATTGACTCTATATTTAAAACATTTTCAAAATTTTACATCTTACCATAATCAACATTACCACCACTATGGACACCACAAGCATCAACTTTTGCCCATATTGTTTCAATTCCATCCTAACATGTTTCTCTGCTACTGTTGTTGCTCTCTAAGATCTATTCTTAACACAGTAGTTACAGTGAACCTTTCAAAAATGTCAAGCCCTGTCTCTTACATTTCAAAGCCCTTCAATATTTTCTTGTCTTACCAAAAGACCCAGTGTCTGTAAAATGGCTATATTCCTCAATAAGATGATTCCCCTAAGACATATGATCTTGTTCATTAAACATTCCAAAGATGCTTACCCCTCAATATCATTGCACCAGGTTAACCCACAGATACTGAGATTCACCCTTTCCCTTTTTTTCAGTATTTGATTAAATGCTACCATCCCTGACTATCTTAAATAAATCTTCAATATCGCTCACCTATCCTGATAAACTTCTCCCTTTCTTCCATCTTAGGTTTTGCCATTTGAATTGCTGTTCTGTAAAATACTGCAATTTCTGTATGTGTTTTAGTTGTCTTTTGCTTCTGGCATTAGGATTTTTATTCCCATAAGGTAAAATTTTGGTGCACATTTTTGTGTCCTTGGTGTCTATCCCAAAGAAAACATTCAATAAATACTTGTTGAATTAATAAGTGGATTATTTAATAGCATGTCAAAAATTAAATATTTATGTTAGACTCAAAGAAATATTGAAGTGTCAGGAAAAATATGTGTTAAGTATAAGAATCAAAACAGTTTCCTTTCATAAAATGAAGGTAATATTTTATTATGCTTAAATATCCTACCCTTTTCTTCCTCTCTCTATCTGAATAAGTATATTTAGAGAAAATTCCACCTTTAAGATCCATGTATTGTAATGTCAACACTTTTTCTTTCTCTTTATACTTCTGGCTAGGTTAAATATTGAACAAATCAAAGGCATGAATAAACATATGTGATAAAAGTAGAGAAAGACCAGTTGTATGTTTCTTAATAATTAGAAGAAGAAGAACTGTCTTGTATGGATAAACATATCCTGCTCATTTCATTGATTATGGAAAGTGACTAATCTAAAGAAAATAAGAATAATATTGTTATACATATAATATATATTGAAATTTAAATTTGTTGAGGGGGACCTACCATAGCCATACACAAAACCTTTTCCCCTCCTTTTCCTCCTTTCCTTCTAAGACAAAGGCATAGGCCCACCCACCCCCCAAGAAGTTCTTGACCTAACATGACAGGCAACTTGTGGAATGTGCCCACCTTCATAACCCCATGTATAAGCAGTCTTTAATTGCCCACAGTTGCATATGCCACCTTTGCACTGCCCAGACAGGTCACCCCACCCCCCTGCTTTTTTAAACCTGGCTTGAACCTCTCCTCTGCAGCCTCGTCTCTGGGCTCCACCTTTTACACTTTTCAAAATTTATTTACAGGCGTGAGCCACCACGGGAGGCTCAGGCAAGAGGATTGCTTGAGCCCAAGAGTTTGAGGTTGCTGCGAGCTATGATGCAACAACATTCTACTGAGGGCAAAAAAATGATAGTCTGTCTTAAAAAAAAATTATTTAAATCTTATAACATTTATATTAGAATAAATTTGTATAGGATAATTAGATGTGACATATATTTTAAAATTTCACAAAGTTAGAGCTATTATCTCTTTTCTCTCCTGAGATTCTTTTTTATAGGAAAAATGGGAATTCAAGTCATTCTACTGACCAAACACAAAAAACTAATTATAGCACACACAAAAATTATAGCCAGTGTTGATGTTATTTCTTTTGACATAAGAAATTTTAAAAAGTAAGATCTAAAGTATTATTTAGCTCTATTCTACCTCCTCAGATAAAACTATTCTATAGGTGTGTCTATTCACTAGCAAACGGAAAAGAACCCACTGTTTAGTTAAATTATTCTCTCAGCTTTTACTGAGTTGGTACAACAAGAGCACTTCATACATCATTGGAAAGCCAAGAAAACTATTTCCAGATCATTATCACAAACTCTGAAGCATTGCTCATAGGATTGCTTGGTTGACACTAATGTTATCTTTTTTGAGAGGGCTTCACAGACCAGCTTGTTATCGACCTTACCTTCTGTGTTAGCATAACATGATGCTTAGTTTTCCAAAGACACTACTCATATTATATAAAAATTGTATCACAATCTCTGGCCTATAGATAAACAAAAATTCTCATGTAATCTATATGTGTGTGTATATACGTGTGTGTGTATATTTTCACGGGCATATTCTCAAGGAACAAAGAAAACTTCATTTCTAAATTTTCAAATGTCTACCTAAAACATCCTGAAAATTTCATGTTCAGTCAGTTTTTGGTATTTATTTGTATTTATTGCATGAAAGTCAAATAAGCAGTTTTGCTATTTTCCTAGAATCCATCCTTCTGGATGGTGTAACACATCCATCCTGTGTTATGCCCTTCACAAATATTTATATTACACAAAAGTAAAAGTAAGATCAATCTAAAAACTGACTATACATCTTGTATATTTTCATTATTCATGGTTTTTAAAAAATGCTTGTGGTTAAAGTAAATATTAGTAAATTTTTCAGTTAGTGTAATGAGACAGTAGGCTATCTAAAGTGAGATTTCTATCAGCAACCTGCATTTATATGTATCTCTCTAATTATAGATTTGCATTTCATACATTCCTATGTGTGTTTGTCTGTTTTCCTCATCAATTAAAGTATTATATCTGATTCATCTCTATAATCTTATGTCCTACCGTAATGTATGACACAGAATAGGCAGTTAAATGCTAATTTAATTCAATCACAAACGGTGTTTTGGGAGTTTTGTTTCCAGAAATGAAAAATAGCCTTTTATCAAACTGTTCCTCTTAGAGATAATAAATTATAATCACTGGAAAAACATGTAGGCAAAAGACATGAACATTTTTTTCAAAAGAAGATATACAAATGGCCAAGAAATATGAAAAAAATCTACAACTTCACTACTCATCAGGGAAATGCAACTAAAACCACAATGAGATTTTACCTTACTTCCATGAAAATGGCCATTATTAAAAAGACAAAAAACAATAGATGTTGCCGTGGATGTAATGAAAAAGGAACTCTCGCACACTGTAGGTGAGTATGTAGATCATTCTAACACCAAGGCAAAACAGTGTTCAGATCCCTCCAAGAACTAAAAGTATAACTTCCATTCAATTCAGCAATCCCACTACTGGGATCCCACTACTGGGATAACCCACTACTGGGTATATACTTAAAGGAAAATAAGTTATTATATCAAAAAGATGTGTGCATGCTTATGTTTATCACAGTACAATTCATAATAGCTAAGATACGGAATTCATCTCTGTGGCCATCAACGGAAAGAAAATATGTTATATATATGACATAGTGTTATTCAGCAGTAAGGTAGGTAGCACTTTTTCAAGGATGAATTTGCAAACTTAATAGTTCAACTGCCTACACACCAGGGAATACCACTCAGTAACAAAAAGAATGAAATTATGTTTTCCACAGCAACTGGGAAGCACTGGACAGCATTGGAGGCCCTTATCGTAAGTGAAGCATCTCAGGAGCAGAGAAACAGATGCCGCACATTCTCACTTATCAGCAGAAGCTAAGGATGGGTATCCATGGTCACACGGAGTATAATTGACCTTGGAAATGGTGGATGGGGTGGGGGAGTGACAATCAAGAATTACCTATTGGGTACAACATACACTATTTAGGTGACAGGTACACTAAAAACCCTCACTTCACCATGATACAATTTATTCCTATATCCAAAAACTACTTGTACCCCCTAAATCTATGGAAATAAAAAAGTTTAACTAGAAGAAAATATGGTTCTCCTAACCAAACTTTGAAAAACAAGAGGAATGTAATTTGCATTAGATTCATACTGTCAGAAATGTGTGTCTGATTTCATGCTCTAAATCAAAATATCAGAGTATGTCATTTGACACATATAGTTTCTATTTTGTAAAAAAATCTGAGTTTTAGTTATTCTGATATGTGTTATAATCTTTGTTGTTTTTGTATGTGTTTATGGCAAGGCAAAATGCAAATTAGGTTTTCTAAGTAAACTTTTTTGCTTTTTTTTATTAAATCATAGCTGTGTACATTAAGGCAATCATGGAGTACAATGTGCTTCTTTCATATACAATCTGAAATATTTTCGTTAAACTGGTTAACATGGCCTTCATGGCATTTTCTTAATTATTGTGTTAAGACCTTTATAGTCTGCATTCAGTAAGTTTCACCTGTACCCTTTTAAGATGCACCATAGGTGTCTCCCACCGATTACCTTCCCTCTACTCATCCTCCCCCCAGTAAACTGTTTTTAAACTCTCAAATTATACACGTAGTTATTTTTATTATTTTTTCTTTTTGCTTATCTATGGTTTTAATTTTTATACAATAATTATATTGTTTTGCAATAATATATTATTGGTTAAATATTCATCAACTTTTAGAACTCACAATTTTGAAATTTATAATATTTAATATAATACTGGTAAGGTAACTTTTAACTTTTAAAAGTAAAATTTACATAAATAGGGATAACAAAAATAAGAAAAAAAAAGAGGATGCTTCCTTGAGGAGAGAAAATCTTCCTGGCATTTTCTTATAACATAGAGCCTACACTTCCCCAGGGCCCCGAGTTACTAACTCAAGAGCAATAAAAGCACATACCCACAAAAAGATTTGTACACAAGCATCCATAAAAGTGTTATGCATAGTAATCTGAACCTGCAAACACAGCAAATGTGCATCAATTAGAGAATTGAGAAGCAAATTGTGTTATACACACAATGAAGTGTTAACTGCATCCCTAAGTAATGAAAAAAAAAATGATATAGATAATGACATTAGTGAATCTCAGAAACATTTTTTCAATTGGGAAAAGCCACAGGAAAAAATGTATCTGGCATATCAGTCCACTTACATGAATTTCAAAAATAGGCAATGTTAATCTATTTTTAACAGAATGAAAATTAAGATTGTCTGTTTGAAATTTGGAGATGATTGAGGGGGATGTAAGATGATTTTTTTCCTGTGGTGATGAAAATATTAGGTATTTTGTTGGGGTGACACACACAGCAAAATCCAAAGATTTTGATCTATGCATTAACGTTTATAAAACTTGTTTGTCTACCAGAAAACTCTAAAAAACAAAAAGAGGAAAATTACTTTATTTTGGGAATTCTAACATGTATTACCTTGGAAAACTACTTTTAACCAAGAAATATTTTTGCTTTTTGGTTCATATATAGTGTTAATTTTATTTTGTGTCCTGGTCTTAAAAAGTGATGATGAATTGTTTTTCAACAAATGACTTAAATTATATCGATTTTATCTTTTAGAACAATTTTGCTGTTAATAATTTTGTTTGCTTACTCTCTAGTAATATAAATGAAATGAATAGGCCTAGCATAGTCCATTCATCTGTTCGTTCTTTTCATTAAATCTATCAAGCTTTAAGAAGAGTCTTGAGGATATTCATTGGTTTTACTACCAAAAAGGTACTGAAAATGTTATTTAAATTTTGAACATTTGTGTGTAAATTGTAGAGTGGTGTGAACTTTACAGGATTTAATGATATAAACTACATATACTCTATAATGAGTTTTTAATAAGACCTATTAAAGGAAAAAACATATAACAATGACGTCCTATGGAAAAGTAATATTTACTATAGTGATATAAGGTTGGAAAATGATTTGAATTAACTCAATGTAAAAGTAAAAATCTTCAAAGTATCTATGCACAAGAAAAGGAGAGAACATATAGTTGGATACAGGATGTAAAGTAATTTCATTGTATTAAAACTCTCCAAAAGTGTGGATTGACAAAACTGTCAAATAAAATAGATGGGGAAAGTATAAAAGTGAGATTGTGAAACTCCTCAATTTTATACAAAAGATATAAAACTGACTATTTCTATACAATTCAAACTACACTTCCTTGAGCTTTCTATAAGAGCCACTTGGAATAACTATAGACCACGTGTACAATAGGAGGTATATACAAACACGTATTTGCCTCTTTCACCCTAACTTTGTACTGCTGATCAAACCCTAGTTCTAGTTCTAAGATGAACATTGGAAAGAAGCCTGGCTGTGGGAGGTGGCGTTGGACCTGGCATGTTCCCTGCATGACTGGCTCAGTGTATACATTTGCTGTTCTTCTTTATGATTACATGAAGGTCTACAGTATAAAAAGAAAAGCAACCTACTGTTTAAAATGCATTTAGGGGGTATGAAGGTCACAATTGAAGTGTGAATTTATTTTAGTTGGTTTGAGTTTCAATTCTAAATGCTTTTACTTTACTGTGTAAAATCTTTCTCTCTTGCTGTTTTGAAAATTGCACCTGTACAGGGAAAGGTCTCATTTAATTCAATATTACTCTACTTTTATATATAGTCTTTCTTTAAAATCATGTTCCAAAATGGTGAGTTAAATAATACCATTTCAAAGTGAAAATTAAAAAGTAAAGTCAGAGAAAAAAAAGCAATTGTTCACCAAAATGGGGAAATACTCAGATAGATAATTTTAATATTATTATCCACATGGCCAGATCTTCAAACAACTCTTTTCTGGGCTAGTATCGGAGGAGCTGTAGCTGAAGAATTACCTTTGATATTGATGTAGATGGCTTCCTCTATACTTTAGCCTAAATTTTAAGGCCCTCTTTTCTAGAGTTTCCAGACTTACCAAATAAAAATACAGGATACCAAGTTAAGCTGGAACTTCAGAAAAACAGTGGATTTTTTGTTTGTTTGTTTGTTTGTTTTGGTTGTTGCAGTTTGGCCCAGGTCTGATTTTTTTGCCCACCACGCTCAGTATATGGGGTCAGCATCCTACTCCATTGAGCCACAGGTGCCACCCAACAGTGGATTTTAAATAAATGTGTCCCATGCAATATTTGAAACATACTTCTAAAATATCCATTTAATTTGACTGAGTGCCCTATATTCTCTGGAATCCTACTTTTCTTGCACTCTGATGCTCAGGAAGAAACAAAATCGTGGTCTTTCTGATGGCTTAGAGCATAAAACCCTGGCCTTTACAGATTATGATCATCATGATTTGGCAAAGGAACAAATGTATATACTAGAAGGTAATGATAGCTTCAGATTGAAGAATGTTTTACACATAACACATTCTCTAAAGGGAGGCTGCAAGGATATCTAATTTTGACTAAGTATGTGTATATTATTTGTCTTTGTCTCCCGAGATTTTAGGTGCTTCCAGGATTCACAGCTCCTTGTTACTGGCTTGACAGTTGTATGAATACTTGCTATCCTTCTGCAGACTCCAAACTCTAAATCTAACTACATGCTCTTATCCCAGAAACCTTAGTTTACTTTTACTTAGTAAAATCCCATCTAGTTGCCCTCATGAAATGCAATAATATCATCAACAACAATATTGTCTTTTCTATAAATCTTTTTCAGGTTTTTGTTTATTTGGCTTTTTTTCAGTAAAAATATGTTATTGCCAATACATTTCACTGAAGTTAAAAATATTACTTCTCGATGAGGAATCAAGGTTTCAGGCTGATGATACTTTCTGCTCTCATACGGGGTGATTAATTCAATAGAGAATGTACTTTCCTTAACAAGGAGGCTTATCATCCAAGACAGATTTATCCATCCTATTAGGGGATTAATGGTACTCTGAATACATCATGAACTAAAAATGTAGACCTTTTCTGGAATATTTTATCTACTCTTGATAAACCCTATTTAATTCTATCATACCCCATACTTTATTTACCTTACAACAGGACTTAATCTCTAACTATATTACAACATTTTCTCTTGTGAATGTATTTACCATTGAGAAGGATCAAAACAATATGTATGATAATGACATTTATAAAAAACTGGTATTTACAAAAACCTAATATCTGCTCACAGTGATGGAGAAGAGAAAGACTGAACCCCACTGAATACAATTAATACAATCAGAAGATTTATAATTAAGAATAAGAGAATGAATACAAGTGTAATCATCCCTAATATTGGTATCTGGCAAGCAAGCTTTTCAGAATTCATTAAACAGTTTCACTGATACTCTGTAATAGGATGTGAATAATAGGATTAATATAGCTATGGGCAGTGTTAGGTCAGCTGGCAATAGATCAATCCAAAACACACAACATATTAAAAGGATTATAGATTAGCAATTAGAAGGCTTCATAAACAAGAAATAGTTCCTTGAGCGTCTCTAAAGGTTAACAGAGACAGAATGTCAATTTTTTCAACTTATAATCCAGTAGCTCCTAAAGATAAGGGAAGAGGTGGGATTTAGGCTTTGATCATGATTGACATAATCACACTAAGCCATCCTTTTAGTATCGGCATCTGGATTTCAAAAGGAAGAGATCTTAATATTAGGTGAAGGAAACACTTGCAAAATACAATGATGCAGTTTGAAGGACAAAGCTTTGAGTGTTAGACTTCTGAGAGACATGTCATAGCCAGTTAGTCAGATCTTATATTAAGCATTTAGCTTCCAAGCATTTGGGAGATCCCACGGGAAAAGTAAGTGAATTCCTCATCTCTGTGGATGAAAATCAATGCTAGGCATTATGACAACCATGTTCTATTGGAATTTCAGCTTGACACATACTTTAAGTTTATCAATAATATATAACTATCTGAGCTTCTGTCTGCTTTATTGTTTCCACTGGGACATTGTGAAGTGGTGGTATTACACTGCTTAAATTATACTTTATATAAAGAAAGTATGATGTATAAGAGCCTGGCCCATATCTAGTATCTAATTTTTGATGATTTACAATTTCATGACTAAGGAGTTTGCACCAAAGAGCAGTAACTACACTGTTTCCAGGAAAGAGTTTTTGAATGCCCCCATAAAATGACATAAAATCACTACTATTTAGGCATCTAGGGTTTACAATGCCATTTGGTTTAAGGATCAGTGTGAAAGCCTGGGAAAATATGCCTCATTAAACAAGAGCATGTGGATGGGGGTCTCATGTTTCTGGCATAGTAACCCCATTATTCCAACCTTTAGCTCCACCACAGTCTTTGGCCTTCTTAATTGGAGATTTGGCACAGAAAGGAGAGAAAATTAAGGTTAAGAGTCAAGTTTTTACAGTAGTGCCTTCTTCAACTACTATCATGGAGTAGTACTCCATGGCCTTTTGAGATCTGCCTATCAATTTTAGTGGGAATCAGCTCACAAATTTCCACACACTGCTGACTCACATCTTCAGGTACATGGCCCATGTATGATTTACTGCATCTGGTTGGTAAGGAAATGCAGACAGTGTGTAGAAAGCAGTGAGTGCACCACAAAAGATCACAGTTAGAGTCCTTGTGTTAAATTCTTTTGATTAATTAATAAATATATGCTGAGTCAACTTTTGTCAAAATTGGCTATTTTGTCTTTAGATTCAATGCTGCTGACCAAAACGTTCTGTTAGGTAATTCATTATCTGAAGTTATTGAAGAATCACACGCTCAGTTTAAAAGAATGGATTTTCAGACTTTTGTAGAACCTTGGTATGAGGACTTTTACTAAAATGTCTTCTTTCCAATAGGAAAGAAGATTGAGAGTGAGCTTATCTGAATTAAAAGTTTAAAAAAATTATTCCTACATACATTTGTTAGAAATCTACTAGTCAGAAACTTTTCTGACATTTCTGTAATGCGACACTGCACTGCTTCGAAATTACACACATACACACATGCACATACAGAAGATACAAAGAAGTAATATGATTACACTTCTTAATTTTCAAAAAATATTCAAGAGAATTGTACACAGAATTACTAAGGTCCTTGCTTCTTGTAAGTGGTTCATTAGAAATATTTCTTCCAGATATTTTGCAAATCTCTATAAACAATTCATTCAATGGACTATCAGTGCTCTCTGTATTATTGGAAATAGAGTACTTAGTTTTTTCAGTTCCAATCAAATAAGAATGTCAATTCCAAAAATGTCCCAAACAATTAAGGACATTCATCCTTAATATTCTGTACCATTAGAACCACTACTGGTACAAACATGTATTTTTAGTTATGGTTCTCAAGGGAAACAGAAGTAACAGAATATATACAAAGAAACATGAAAAGGGATTTATGAAAATTGGCTTGCTTGATTATGGAGGTCAAAAAAGTCTCAATATGGAATTGCCATAGGAGGGTATCTGCAGATTGGAGAACCAGGATGAGCATGGATTAGTCCAAGTGCCAAGGTCTCAGAACCAAGGAAACCAATGGTGTAATACTCCTTCTGAGGCAGAAGGCTCAAGTTCCAGGACCTGGCAAGCTGAGAGATGCCACTGGTGTTGAGTCCTGGAGTCTAAAAGCTGAAGACATGGCAGCCCAAGGCAGGAGAAGAGAGTATACCAGTTGTGAGAGAGAGGGATAATTTGTCCTTTCTTTACCTTTATGTAACATCTGGAATCAAGCTGATCAGATGTTGCCAGCCCATTTTGAGGACCAGCCCATGTTGAGGGCCAGCCCATGGTACACTGATTCATACTTGGTCTCTTCGGAAAATACCCTCACAGACACACCTGGGGCAGCCCAATCATTCTAATCAAAAAAGCAAAACTGCCTGGATTTCCCTTTCGGTAGAAGAGGGATAAGCTCAGTGCCACTAAGAATAAACAATATTTTACCAGCTATTTGGGTTCCTTAATGCAGTCAAGTTGATAACCCAAAACAATTGTCATAAGTAATGCCATTGAATTCATAGAAATTTTCAGGTTAAGAACACAATTACATTTAATATACTTTAGTGATTTCAAAAACAATTCAGTCTATTTATTATAATTTTCCATTCACATTTTCTAATTTTACAAATAATTTACAACTAACTTGGTTTAAATTTATCTTATTGTATTTATTGGGGTTTTTTTGAGGTCTTAAGTTTTATTAGAATAAATGCATTTAAAACGAATTTTATCTGTAATATTTATAATTTAAATTTTATTTATTGTAATTGCATGTGATTTTGTTTTATTCAAGGTTTTATTTTTGAACCATTTTTATTTAAGACAGTCTTTAAAATACTAGTAATTGTCCTTTTCATTCATATTCTAAAATGAATGTCTGGTTTTATTGTATTATGGCAGGAAAATACAGAATATATAATTGTATTCAGTGATTTTCAAGATTTTCTTAATATGGTGATTAGTTGTTAACAATAAGAGGTTAATTATTTTGCCTTTCTTATTTAACATAGCAGATTTATTATCAGCTTAGAAGTTCTGTAAGGGTGTTTCTTACCCTAAGTCAGTGAGTGTGTTGTAAAATGAATTCCAGGTAAGTGATTTAAGATTCACCAAAGTTTCCACTTATCCAAGATGTCAGAGAATGTTTCTCAAAGGAAAAGCCTTATAAGTAAGTTGTATAGGATGAATTGACTTAGTAAGCACTTAGTAGGCAGGGAAAGAGTAGGCCTAATGATGAGAGAGGAGGAAGGGTGGGCATGACCCCAAATTTCTAAAAAGAATGACTCAGTAAAAGGTGATGATGGCCTTTATCATAGTGGGAGGAAAGGCAGAATGGGAGGAGGAGTATTATTAAGTTCAGGATTAGCCATCTACCCTGCTATTCACACATTTCAAAGCAATTTTAATATAGCATTCTCTTTATCCCTTACAACAAAAAGTTCAATAAATAAGGGGCTTGTTTCCATTTTAAAGATGGGAAAATTAATTCAATTAAGTGATTTACTGAATGTCACAGAGCAATTCAGGGTAGACAGAAGAATCAAATTCTGGTCTTTATGGGAGATCCACATCATAATTATTTAGCATTCTCTTATGCACATAGGCTTTTTAAATTATTTTGAAATGAAGTAGATGCTCATTCATTTCCTGTCATATAAATTCATATCTCTATCTAGCTATCTTTAAAGTGTTGACTTCTAGGCAATTATAGTAATGATGTGACTTCTTTTTATAACATAAAATTCTAATGTATTAATAATTCTTCATTTTCAACTGTGGGAGAGACTGAACATGATGGCAAGAAAAAGTAAAGTTTTTATAACACAGCATTAATTCTGGGGAAAAGTGATTTCTAAAGGCAAGAATTTAGTTTAGCTGGTGAAACGAAAACCATTCCTTTCATTACAAATAGCTTAAACCTGTAGTCTCATAACTCCCCCCAGCCATGAACTTCAAAGCTCTCTCAGAACAGTCCTGGAACAGGTTTCTTATTTTTCATTTGAACTTCTTAATCAATCTTCTTCACTACTTACTATTCATGCTTTGCAGCGGAAGAAAATAGGAATCTGAGTTTAAGCTGAATCAGACATAAACAAAAGCTAGGAACGAGAGTGAAATCTGCCATTCCATCCAGCTGTTTTTTAACTAACCCTCGAACAATCTCTGAGCTATATTTTCTTTATAAATTAAATCAGTCACTTGTGCATGCTAATTTTGTACTATATAAATGAATTTATTTGTTAAGATACAGAGCAACTTACTAAGGAACAGAAGAAAATAGATAGTGGGCCAATACACTGGATCCCTTAACTCCATTCTATCTAGTTGATATGTATTGAAGAAAGATGCCTGAACACTCCCAGCTGTTAAGGCCCCCAGATGTTAAAACCCCATGCATCAGCTGCCAGACATGTGGGTGAGCAAATCTTAAGTTGATTCTATCCCAGCTTTCAAGCTATCCTGGCTGACATTGAATGGAGCAGACAAGTGCCACCATAAACCCTGCTCAAATTGCAGATTTGGGAGGAGACTAAATGTTATCACTCTTTTAAATTACTAAACTTTGGAGTGATTAGTTACACAACATTTGATAACAAGAAAAATATGTTACATAAATCTCAAGTTGCATGATGTCAGTAAATTCAGTTCTTCATTGTTCAGAAAATAGCATAGATTTATATTTTATTTATGCACTTTAGTTCTTTGTCTTATTTCTTGTGCTCATCTCTTGGATGCTGCCAATAAATATTAAAAATAAAAGTAACATGAGATAATATGGCATTTAAAATCTCTTAAAAGGAAATAGTTGGGGAGAGAAGAGTAGGAGAAAAAATTGCAATACTAGGATAAAATATGTTACAGACACAATTTCATTGCGGTTTTCCATGAGGATCAATGTTACTTCAGGCAATAAAGTCTTTGCAGTGTTACAGTTTGAAATCACTAAATTACTTCCAATACCAATACCTTTTGGAATTTCTGCCCTAAACTGTAGGATAGTATTTTCAACAAGTCAGTCTCCCTACTTAGACTATAATCTTTACCTTCATTAGATTTGGAATCTAATTAGCTCAAAAAACTCTTGATGTTCCATAAAAGTCTTAAGCACAAACCCGAGCAAAGAGAAGACAGGCGACCATTACGTAACCATATGTACAAAGTCTGTACTGGGCTGGACGCTCAGCATGGAAGCCACCAGAGACCACTTAGCCACAGAAATGTTTTTAGGTTCTGATTCCAAAGGAACGAAGGATCTGCCCCTTCACTGGCACCTTGCTGCTATCTCCTTCCCAGGTAGAGCAGTTCCTCAGGGATAAGGTCTCTGCTGCCACTGGAATCTGTTAGCTCTTTTCATGACTTCACTAATTAACAGGGTTGCAGAAGACATGTTCATCCCTTAAAGAATGAAGTTTGCATTATCTCCCTGCTGTCGCTATATAATTATACCCAGGCACCTTTAACACCTTGCAGTCATACATGTCCATGTCAGAGTTGTCTCTTGTTTGCTTACCCTCCCACTGGCACATGCACACACAGCTACACACACAACTACACACAGGACTCTTCCTACCCCTGCCTTTGGAGGAAGTACAGCTAATATTTATGGAAATATTACTCTGTAACAAGTATACAATAAAAAAGAGCAGGTTGGAGAAGGACATCAGGTTCAATGTTTTCAAGTGAGATTATAGACTGAAAAGAAAGAAGAGGAGACTCCAACACTTTTTTAGAAAAATCACAGAGTCACAAGATCACTAAGAAATATATTCTTGAGATTTTATTTCTAGAGACTATGTCAAGTTGCTAATTCTCCAAAAAGAAAATGCAAACAGCTACAATATATTAAAAAGATACTCAATATTACTTAAAAAAAGAGGGATAGAAAAGAAAAATACTACAAAAAAAGCATTTTTTTTTACCGCTTGAATAAGCAGAAGTAAAAACTAGCAAGTGAGTGGTGAAAGGTGTACACTGTTGAGTGTTGTTGGTGAACGTGTGACTTGGCTCCACTGCCTTGTGTACTAGATCTTTATAGCAACCATAACAAGATGCAAAAAGAGACTAGTTAACTTTTAACAGCAGAAATTTATTGTTAAACAAATGTGGAAGCCATAACTGCAAACTTAAGGTGTTGGTAGGGCCTTGCTCTTTCAGAAGGCTTCAGAGAAAGATGCGTTGCAAGTCTCTCTCCTAGCTCATGGTAGTTTCTCAGCACCATCAAAAACTTGTGACAGGAGAACTCCCTCCAATATCCAGCATTCTGTGTGTTTGAGGGTCTGTAACCAAATTTCCTTTTTTTCTTAAGGATATCAGTCATATTTGATTAGGAGATCATCTACTCCAGTAGGAGCTAATAGTAAGAAATTACATCTAAAAGGACCCTATTGAGGAGCCAAGATGGCGATCTGTAGGCAGCTTTCCACAGAGACTCCCATCCACAAGGAAAGTGAAAGAACAGAAACTCAGCAAGAAAGCCGATGGTTTGGATCTGAGCCAAAAGAAAAGGTCAAAGAGCACACATCAACCCTGATGGGGTGACCTGAGACCCTGAGGACACAAACAAAAAGATACAGAGCACATCATCAAGTGGAGGGGAATCCCCTCCCCCATGAGAGAGGCTCACAGTGTACTCCATACTGCCATACAAACAAGCAAGCAGAGTTCAGATGTCCTTTTGTTCTACCCCATGGGAGAGACCCTCTAAAAACCAGACCTCCTTCCCCTACTAGGGTGCTGTGACACTCTCCTACCAGGCATAAAACTGTGTATAATCTCTACCTGCAAGTTGAAGTTCCTAGTAGTCCCCTCCACTCTCACCCCAAGGTCTGGAGGCCTGTCCCCCATAGAGTCCAGATTCTTGGAGATTTTCTTAAGGGGTGTGGACAGGGTGAAGACTGTTGATGATCTGTGCTGATTTTCTGTCTTGGGAGTGGTTGGAGGAGAGTGAGCCGAGAGGAGACCCACTGGAAAGAAGGTCTCCTGAAGCATGAAACAGCAACCACCTGCGGGAACAATAGCAGGAGAACTCACACCCTTGGGGATGTTTTGGGGAGACATTCCCAGTCTTCTGGGCAGCCAGGAGAAGCCTGTGGCTTCTCTGGTGGTAGCCACCGGCAGAGCGGACAGGCAACCAAGGCACGTGAAGGATATGCCTGAGTTGGTACCAGCAGGGACAAAGTGCAGGGATTAGAATACTCGCAGAGAGGCTGCTTTGCTTACCTTCAGACTAACCTGGCCCTCAGGGGATGAAAGCTAAGACAAAGGGCTAGAAATCACAGACTGGGTCAGGCCTATTTGCAGCCCCAGTCTGATCAGGGAAAACAGCCTTGACAGAAATAAATTCTGAGAACTTGTTCTGTTCCAGCAGCAACATCAATCAGGGACAGGGCTGGAACTGCTCCAGCCCCTATCAAGTACCCAGGTTGTCAGGCCTCACCTCCCCCTGCCAAACAGTGACAGGGAACAGCGGACTGGTTGTGGAGCGACAGACCTCACTGTGATCCAGGGAGGCACAAACCTCTGTAGCATCTGCTCATTGGAGGAAACTGATCACAACTGTTAACACCGACTGTGTGTGACAGAGGGGCAAGGTGGGGAAGGAGGCATCAACCTTTCCAGACTAATCTACTTGCTGGGGGGGCACTCTTCTGAGCTCACAGAGCACCAGAGTGAATTATACTAGATCTTCCAGCAGATCCCTGCTATCTAGTTGCCAGAGACTTTTTAATTCTTCCATTTGAGATTGGTGCTGGCTAGGACAATTGATTGGGACCTCTTCAACTGGGCCAATCACCCGAGGACTTTCCAAAGTGGTACTCTGGGTGTGTGGTAGTGGGAAGGTTTGATTTGGCTTTTCCAATTGTTGCCCATGGGGGGTGCAGTGACTTAACTGCTGGTATTCCTTCACAGCTCAGATTTCAATCCAGAGTAATATATTCTCTAGGGTAAGACAAAGACCAGCTGAAAATAAAACAGAGCCACTTAAGCACACCACACCAAGAAGGTCCACAGTTTTGCAAGCAGTAACTCCTTGGCAAAAATCTAGGGGAAAAGGTATACACAGCAGTCCAAGCTTTCAAGCAAAGAACTGGTCAGTCACTTCTCCTAGAACTTCCAGCCCAAATTGTCCTTATCTACTCATCCAGCCAAATGGTGTAAAATTAATCATGGGGCGGAAACAATGGAAAAGCTCTAGAAACATGAACAACCAGACTAGGTCAACACCCCCAAGGAATAATTTGGTGGACACAAGTGAGGATCCTATGCATAAACAGATGGCTGAGATGTCAGAAATGAAATTCAGAATTGGGATTGCAAATAAGATCAATAAAATAGAGGAAAAGTTGGATTTAGAAATTCAGGGCATTTCAAAAATTGTCTCAAGAATTCAAGGAATACAAAGACCAAATGACCAAAGATTTGGACACATTGAGACAAGAAATTGCAGCTCTCAAAGATCTGGAAAACAAAGTAGAATCCCTCAGCAACAGAATGGAGCAAGCAGAAGAAAGGATTTCTGACATGGAAGACAAAGCTATCCAACGCTCCCAAACTGACAGAGATAGAGAAATGGAAGGCAAAAACAGATCATTCTCTCAGACAATGCTGGGATAACTCGAAGAAAACCAACATTTGCCTTATAGGGATACCTGAAAATGAAGAAGGTATGTCACAAGCCCAGAGTCTTTTCTGTATGAGATTATGAAAGAAAATTTTCCAGACATGCCAAGAGATTCTGAAATTCAGATAGCAGACAGTTTCAGAACCCCAGTCTGACTCAATCTGAATAAAACATCCCCCAGGCACATCATAATTAAGTTCACTGAAGTTAATATGAAGGAGAAAATTTTGAAAGCAACCAGATGGAAGAAATCTATAACCTACCTGGGGAAGAATATTAGAATAACTGAAGATCTCTCTGATCAAACCTTTCAAGCAAGAAGAGAATGGACATCGGCTTTTAATCTCTGAAACAAAATAACTTTCAACCCAGATTCTTGTATCCAGCTAAACTGAGTTTCATTTATGATGGAGAAATTAAATACTTTAATGACATCCACATGTTGAAGAAATTTGCCATAACTAAACCAGCTCTCCAGGATATTCTCAGACCTATTCTCCATAATGACCAGCATAA